>CAUYRH010117237.1:0-35561 GCA_963574655.1 Perodicticus potto | reverse complement strand
AGTGTCTGCATCTCCTAATTTCAGTCTTCTTAAAGACAAAGGTCTTTAAACAGTTTAGTGCTTAGTGTTCATAGCGCAACAATGCAACTTAGTTCAGAAGGTATTTTGGCAACTCTTATTCTGAGCAAGAACAGGGGCTTTTCAAAAAGTAAGGCTTTAAGAAGGCTTGTCATTTTAGGGCTAAATTTAATAGAATGTGAGTCTAAATTCCTACATTTAGAACAAACAAAACTTTAAAATTACTGATTGGTTCAAAATGGTTTTATGGGAAAATTAATCTGTAACAAAAACTTGGCATTGAGTGCAAAGGCTCCACCATTTCTTGAGCAAAGGTACAAAAGTTCCAAGAGACAGGACCAAGAACAAGGGGCTCAGACGGTTACAACAGCAGGCGTTTTCTCTTCCTCTTCTTGACCAGTGGTGGGCAGAGGACTGCTCGGATAGCTTCATCAAACACTGTCCTGAGGCCTCGCTGTGTCAGAGCAGAGCACTCCAGGTATTTTACAGCACCAATCTCTTTAGCCATGGCTAAACCCTGTGGATAGGTGATAGGAGTCAGCTTCTTCTCCTTCAGTGTCTCAATTGTGTCTTTATCATCCCTAAGATCAAGTTTAGTTCCCACAAGGATGATGGGAGTGTTGGGACAATGGTGTCGCACTTCAGGATACCACTTTGCATGGATATTTTCAAATGATGCAGGATTCACAGGAGAAAAGCAAATTAAGACTACGTCTGTTTGTGGATAGGATAGAGGGCAAAATCTGTCATAATCTTCTTGTGTAGCTGTATCCCATAAGTCCAGGTTCACTGGTTTTCCATCTACCATAACATTGGCAGAATAATTGTCAAAGACAGTAGGGATATATTCTCCAGGAAATGCATTGGTTGTATAACTGATCAGTAGGCAAGTTTTACCCACAGCTCCGTCTCCGACCACCACACACTTGATGGCCTGCATCTGGGCCGCTCGCTGGGCGGTGGCGGCGGCGGCCTGTCACTGAGGCGGGAAGCGGAGGGCTCAGAGCGCAGCGAGCAGAGGCGCGGCTGCTGGGGCCGGGCGCTAGAGGCGCTAGATGCCAGAGCCGCTGTCCACGCTGCCTCGCCCTCCGTGCGCTGGAAGCCAACGCCTGTTCTTGAATTTCTGTAAACTTCTGCAACTTTCATTTTAGGTTCGAGGTGGGTTTTTTTGTTTTGTTTTGTTTTGCTTTGTGGTTTGTTCCTACTTCTGATTTAATGACAGAGTTAAAAATCAATATTTTAGAATACATGCAATTGTGGTATATTTTCCATTTTGATTTTTTTCCTAATTTCTATAGGCAGCAAGATAAATATTCATCAAATATCTTTCTCAATATTTTTCCAATGTCTTATTCATTTCAGATTCTAATATGTATCCAGCAACATTTGTTAAGGTCATTGATGGTAATAGGTCTTTTACTTTTATTAAAAGTTTTAAACAGAAACTTTCTTGTTTTATTTTAATCATGGTTCCTTTAGAGAAGTTTTTCTAGTAGAGATAAGGGTAAATTCACAGAGATCTGATCTCAGTGTCATGAAAAGAAAATTTGTATCTGTTTTAGTTTTGTATCAGGTTTAATAGGTAGCTATGCTATACAATCATATCACTACCAATAGTCAACTTGAAAGCAGAAAAAGTAAAGCAGAATTATTTAAAAATTTCCCTTCTAGTTTAACACTACTAAAAGGACTAAAACTAGAACATATACAAATAATAAAGTAATTAATAATAAGAAGAAGAAGAAAAAAAAGAAGACAAAAACTATTTAATAGGATCAGCTGAAGTGGCTAGGGTGCCAGCCACATACATCTGAGCTGGTGCGTGCAAATCCAGCCCAGGCCTGCCAAACAACAATGACAACTACAACCAAAAAAAAGCCAGGCATTGTGGCAGGCGCCTGTAGTCCCAGCTATTTGGGAGGCTGAGACAAGATAATAAATTAAGTCCAAGAGTTTGAGGTTGCTATGAGCTGTGATGCCATAGCACTCTACCAAGGGTGACATAGTTAGACTCTGTCTCAAAAAAAAAAAAAAATATATATATATATATATATATATATATATATATTTAATAGAAAGCATACGGGAGTCAAAATTCAGGAGACGCAAACATAAAGAGCTATTTTACTTAATTTTGTCACTGTGTCAAGTAATACAAAAAACATAGTACCGATTTTGATAAGATTCCATATCACTTGCTTTTTTTTTGTTTGATACTATAAACCAAATCAAGAAACAACTATTAAAAGATTTTATTGCATTTTATGCAATTACATTTTTACAGTTTAATTATATTATTTTAAGCAAGGAGCCATGTGTACTTTAATAAACTGGTCATAATGAAAGAAAAAATTGTTTTGATATAAACTATTGAAATAAAAACAAGTCAATACATTGGTTAGATAATGTTTAATTTCTTTAAATGGTAACAATTTCTTTTGACTTAAAACTCATCACAACTATACAGTTGGGATATGTTCTCGATACTGCTCTGGGCACCAAAATTTTATAGTGCAGCTTCTCATGAATTTCTTTTCTATGATAGAAAAAGATATTTTGTCATATAATGAATGGAAAATACATAATGTATAGGCAATGTTCTTCCTTCTAACATAATAGCTAGCCCAAATATTCCACTTTCATTTGGATGCAAGTTTCACCATTGATAGAGTACACAGAGATAAGAAATCACATGATTAAATTTTCCTTCCTTTAAACATTTTCTAAAAGAAGAACTTACAAAGGAACCAAGAGCAAAAGTAACAGTTGCCAAATTATTTGAAATTTCAAGGCCGCAATATTGAATATTCACAATGTTGACAAGGGCAACTGCATATCAGTACAGTGATCCTACCTACATGAGGACTTCCAATATTTCCATCAGAATTGAACTTGGGGAAAAAGTATGATTCTGTAGAAATTACCTTCTTTAATCGTGTCTCATTGAATTTTAGGATTCTCTTTCTACTTCAAATAGCCACCAAAAATCCACTAAAGCAACAAGAGTTTGGGATTCTAATATATGAGCAAAGTAAGGTGGCTGCTAGCATGTTTGGTCTTATTAAACAAAAGATCATATTAATAAGGGAGTTTGATACAAGCTCACAACTACTTAATATTCTTTGCATGTGAAATTACTTGGTTCATCATTAATCATGTTGAGTTACATGTGATTTTTTTCTGTAGACTTTAATATGCCAGTTTTATTAGAGTGACTGTTCTCAAGAGGTTTGTAACAGTGATTACAGCTCTGTTAATCATTCCACCTATTTGGGGATTGTTTTAAAGTCAATGTAATTTTTTTTTTAAAGCAAGGTTATAGTAGAGAAAAGACTAGATGAATTGTTTAGATATTTTCAATCATGTTAAGAAAACTTCCTTTTAGATTTAGTTAATAATAACATATAGCTCATTTAGTATTTTCATATAGACATATGAAACATTAACATATAGCTATTTAGAATTTTCCAAGTAGAAAATTCCTTTTATATAGTAATATCTTTTATATTTTCCACTTCATTTGAACATGGAAAAAATACCCCATAGTTAATGCAATTCTCCTCTTATGGCCATTCTAAACAGAACTAAAAATGTGAGTCATCAGTAATAAAATCCATTTCATACCTCCAAGATTATGGAGATGCAATTTTGAATATACTGTGTAATTTTCTGCTAAGTCATTGTTGACAAAATGTGAATTTTCATATACTTACATGTGGATGAGAAATTTAAAAATTAAATATTATATATGTCAAGGGAAAATTAACTCTCAAAAGCACAATAAACTTACCAAATTCTTTTGATATTTTCACTAGCCATCAAAGCTAAAATAGCTTGAATTTAAAAAGTATCTCTTCTTAGATGCCTGGAGCTCATGTTTAAGGACTGACCAAGGTGAATGATGAAAAATTGAATAAGGTAGTAGACAGAAATTGAATCAAAAGTTTGGACCAAAAGCTTTGTCTGCATCTATTGAGAGAATCATATGGTCTTTGCTTTTTATTTTGTTTATGTGATGTATTATATTTATAGATTTACATATATTAAACCAACCTTGAGACCTTAGGATAAAACCCACTTGATCATGGTGTATAATTAATTTGCTGTGTTGCTTGATTCTATCTTGTGTTGCTTGCTAGTA
The DNA here is from genome assembly GCA_963574655.1 of Perodicticus potto. Lineage (NCBI taxonomy): Eukaryota > Metazoa > Chordata > Mammalia > Primates > Lorisidae > Perodicticus > Perodicticus potto. Next base: position 31,402 of record CAUYRH010117237.1, on the reverse strand, counting down.
TCTTATTGAATATTTTTGCATCTATATTCATTAAGGATATTGCTCTATATTAAGGATATTGGTCTATATTAATATTAAGGATATTAGTCTATAATATTCTTTTCTTGTTGGCTCTTTTCCTGGTTTGGGTATCAGGGTGATATTTGCTTCATAGAATGTGTTGGGTAGTATTCCTTCTTTTTCTATGTTTTGGAAAATTTTAAGTAATATAGGTATTAGTTCCTCTTTAAAGGGTTGGTAGAATTCTGATGTGAAACCATCTGGTCCCAGACTCTTCTTTTTGGGGAGGTTTCGTATAGTTGGTGCTATTTCAGTACTTTACATATGCGTGTTCAGCATTTCTAATTCTTTTTGGCTAAGTCTAGGAAGGTGGCATGCTTCTAAGTACTGGTCAATTTCTTTCAGATTTTTATATTTCTGAGAATAGAGTTTTTTGTAGTATTCATTAAAGATTCTTTGAATTTCTGTGGTTTCTGTTGTTATTTCACCTTTGTCATTTCTTATTGATGATATTAGGGATTTTAATGTATTTTTGGTGAGGTTGGCAAAAGTTTATCAATTTTGTTGAATTTGTCAAAAAAACAACTTTTTGATTCATTGATTTTTTGAATAATTCTTTTGTTTTTTATTTCATTTAATTCTGCTCTAATTTTAGTTATCTCTTTTCTTCTGCTGGATTTGGGGTTGAAAAGTTCTTCCTTTTCCAGTTGCTTGAGATATCCCATTAAGTTATTGACATCCTCTCTTTCTCTTGAGGAAGGCTTGCAACAGTACACATTTCCCTCTTAGGGCTGCCTTTACAGTATCCCACAGGTTCTGATAATTTGTGTTTTCATTATTATTTTGTTCCAAAAATTTAGCAATTTCCTTCTTCATCTCATCTATGACCCAGCTATCATTCAGCATAAGGTTATTTAGTTTCTATGCCTTTGTATGAGTATGCAGATTCCTGTTATTGGTGAGTTTAACTTTATTCCGTGATAATCTGAGAAAATACCAGGAATAATTTCTATTCTTTTAAATTTGCTGAGGTTAGACTTGTGACCTAAGATGTAACCAATTTTGAAGAATGTTCCAGGGGATGATGAGAATAATGTGTATTCAGTTTTGTTAGGATGAAATGTTCTGTAGATGTCTGTTAAATTCAATTGTTGTATAGTAAAGTTTAAGTCCAATATTTCTTTGCTGAGTTTCTTATTGGAGGATCTCTCTAATAGTGACAAAGGGGTGTTAAAATCTCCAACTATTATGGTGCTGGAAGATATTAAATTTTTCATGTCTATTAGGGTCTTCCTTATAAATTGAGGAGCATTCTGGTTGGGTGCATAAATGTTAATAATTGACATCTCATCATGTTGAGTTTTTCCCTTAACAAATATGAAGTGATCATGCCTGGTTTTTCTGACTTTTGTTAGTTTAAAGCCTAATATATCTTCAAATAAAATTGCAACTCCTGCTTTCTTCTGCTTTCCATTTGCCTTCATTACAGATGTCCACCCCTTCACCCTGAGTCTATATTTATCCTTTAAGGTAAGATGAGATTCTTATATGCAGCAGATATCAGGCCTGAGTTTTTGTATCCAGTCAGCCAACCTCTGCCTCTTAAGAGGACAATTTAAGCCATTCATATTAATGGAGAGTATTGATAAGCCTCGTAGTATTTTGGATGTCAATTTTTTCATAAGTCCAGTGGACATTTTTAATCCTTTCACCACTGTGGAAGTTGGGTTTTGATCAAGAATTTCAGAGTGAGTTAACTTTGGTGGTAGAGCATTGTGCTGGTCATTATGGAGGATAGGTCTGAGAATATCCTGAAGAGCTGGTTTACTTATCACAAATTTCTTCAAAGTATGTATGTCATTAAAGTACTTAACTTCTCCGTCACAAATGAAACTCAATTTAGCTGGATACAGGATCCTTGGCTGAAAGTTGTTTTCTTTTAGGAGATTGAAGGTTGATGACCATCCTCTACTGGATTGAAAATTTTCAGCAGAGAGATCTGCAGTCATTCCGATATTCTTCCCCTTGTAGATTATGATTTTCTTACATCTTGCTGTTTGCAGGATTTTCTCCTTCATATTAACTTTGGTGAAGTTAATTACAACGTGTCTAGGAGATGCTTTATTTGGATTGAGTCATGCTGGAGTTCTGAAACTATCTACTATCTGAATTTCACTATCTCTTCCCATCCTTGAGAAGTTCTCCTCAATTATCTCTTGAAGTAGAGTATCTTTGCCTTTTGGAACATCCTCTTCTTCAGGGATTCCTATAAGGTGAATGTTTGCTCTTTTGGAGTAGTCTGACAATTCTCTCAGGGAATGATCCATTTTTGTTTTCCACTTCTCTTCCTCTTTAAGCATTTGGGAATGTTCAAAAGCTTTGTGTTCAATGTCAGAGATCCTTTCTTCTACCTGTTCCATTCTGTTATTGAGGGATTTTACTATATTTCTCAGATCTTCAAGGGCTGCAAGTTCTTGCCTCAATGTGTCAAAAATCTTTGGTGATTTTGTCTTTGAATTCATTGAATTCTTGAGACAACTGGTGAATTGAATTCTTGAGACAACAATTACTCCTTGAATTTCTAATTCCAACTTTAAATCCATTCTGTTAATCTTATTTGCAATTCAAATTCTGAATTTGATTTCAGACATCTCAGCCATATGTTTATGTATGGAATCTTGTGTTGTGTCTCCTTTGTCATTTCTTGGGGGAGTTAATCTACTCTGATTATTCATGTTGCCAGAGTTTCTCCACTAATTCCACTGCATGATTATTTTTCACTGTTTGGCTAGAGAAACTGGTAAGGTGAAATTGAATTGAGGGCTCCTGGAGTTTTAATTAACCAGTCCTTTACTGAAGAACTGGAACTGGTGATTGAGGCTTAAAGGTGATTTACAAGGTTAGATAAAATAAAGGAATATATAGGATTGAGGAATTTATTTTCAGAATTAAAACAATTAGTAACTGTGCTTTATTAGTTAGAAAAGTATGGGTCACTTTTCAGGACACTCCTTGAAAGCCAAATGTTCAGTTTAATTACCAAAACAGAAACTCTCAGCATGAACAGTGACAATATTTATTTTCACTTTTCCCCATTCATTACTACAGCTTGATACTCTGGGGACCTGGATGGTGTGGTGGGGCTAGATGGCTCTGTCCTAAATTCAGCCACTCTCTGTCCAATCTTAGTGAGTCAGTGGCTTTGGGCTGAAATCTCAACTGTGGAGATATAGAAGCAACTAAGACTCTGTGCCACCCACAGGCAACAACTGGAAGAGGGGAATCCCACACTCCCACAACAATACAACCAGGGTAGAACCTAAGTAAGACCCCAGGTGATCAGCCCAGTTCAAGAGTTCCTGCACAGCTATGAGCACAGTAAGTAAAACAAGCAGACAGTCCTCAGAATAGCAGAGGATATTTGCAAGTTATGTTTCTGACAAAGGTTTGATAACCATAATCCACAGAGAACTCAAACTTATTGATAAGAAAAGAACAAGTAATCCCATTTCATTGTGGGCAAGGGATTTGAAAAGAAGTTTCTCTGAAGAAAATAGGCACATGGCCTAAAGACACATGAAAATATGCTCATCATCTTTAATCATCAGAGAAATGCAAATCAAAACCACTTTGAGATATCATCTAACTCCAGTAAGAGTGGCTCACATAACAATATCCTAAAACTACAGATGTTGGCATGGATGTGGAAGAAAGGGAACACTTCTGCACTGCTGGTGGGAATGCAAGCTAATACATCACTTTTGGAAAGAAGAATGCAAATCTTTGTGTCAATGTGTCAAAATCTTTGGTGCATACTCAGGGTTCTAAAAGTAGACCTGCTATTCGATCCTGCAATTCCTCTAGTAGGGATCTAAAAGTAGACCCGCTGTTTGATCCTGCAATTCCTCTACTAGGAGTATATCCAAAAGACCCCAAAGCACTTTATAAGATAGATATTTGCACCAGATGGTTCATTGAAGCTCAATTCATAATAGGCAAGTCATGGAAGAAGCCCAAGTGCCCATCAACTCATGAATGGATTAATAAATTGTGGTATATGTATACCATGGAATATTATGCAGCCTTAAAAAAAGATGGAGACTTTACCTCTTTTATGTTTATATGGATGGAACTGGAACATATCCTACTTAATAAAGTATCTCAAGAATGGAGAAAAAGTATTCAATGTACTCAGTACAATTATGAAACCAGTTTACAATCACTTACACTTTCATATGGAGAATAGATCCCAACTACGGCCCAGGATGGGGGGAGGGGGGAGGTCAAATGGAGGGAGGGTAAATGGTGGGATCACAACTATGGTGCATATTGCAAGGGTACATGTCAGATCTATTAAGTATAGAGTATAAATGTCTTAACACAGAATTAAGTAAATAAGGTTAGCGATATACTAACCAGTTTGATGTAAGCATTACAAATTATATATGAAATCAGCACATTGTACCCCATAAATGCATTAATGTATACATGATCTACCTCTTTATGATTTAATAAAAAAAATTTTTTTTAAAGTTTGGACCAGAATAACAAGCATGTAATAGTAAGGTCAGTGCAAAGTCACCGAAGGATTAGCTCTGCTGCAATAGAGTAAAAAGAAACAGAAAGTCTATGTCAATTATCAAGGAAGCAGAATGTTTTCTGGGGTAAGAGACAGCTCTTCTTCTGGGAAGCTAAGGTATACAGATAGGACTTGCAAATAGTTTTTTGATATGGTGCCTTCTGATTTGTTCCTGAGTAGTTATTCTGTTAGGCAGTGCATCTGAGACTTAATGATTCAGTATGTACTTTTGCTAAACAGGGTCTATTTTGAGGGCCCAAAAGTTTTTATTTATTTAATTTTGAATCAAGAGGAAAACACAGACACCTACAGAATTTAAATTCCACAAAAAACTGAATCATAGATCTCAGAGCAGAACTATAGTTTTTGGTTCAATTTCCTTTTTACTATGTAATATTGGTTTCTAGTATTCTGTATTGATGGAATTTTTGTTTCTTAATGTTTACATATCTAGAATGAGTATTGAGAATAAAGGAAGCTACAGAGCTATACTTTCCTCAGTTGCACAGCAAACTATGAGCTAGACATGCAAGGCCCAGGACAGATATGAAAGTATTTCAGAGAAACTGAAAATTATTCCAGCATTTTATCATAATCCAAATTTATTCCCCAAATATTACTCATTTCATAATTGTAAAGTCATTAAAAAAATAAGATTTGATGTTTTTATGTAGGCAAAATTTTGAGATGCTTCTGTTGGATGACAATATTGATGAGAGTCCCTGTAAACAAAATCAGTATATGAAAACAAAGTTTTACAAACCAGAAAATTAAGCAGTGTTTATTCAATATCCAATGACACACCAAAGAATGACAGATTTCTGTCATGTGAATGACAAGCCTCATGTCATGTGTGCAAGAACCTCTAATGAATATAAATAATTATGACTTAGGAAGGTTAAAGAATTATGGCAATATTACTTTATTAATTTTAAAATTAGAGTTCAATTTTACATGAAAAGTGTAAATATCTCCAGCTAATAAAAGTTATGAATGAAGAATTCTTTAATCTGGTTTTTAATGTTTACCTTTGAATTCTCAAATTCGACTCTTTATTCATAACAGTCTAGCCTAAAAGGAAACCCTTCTCATTTCTAATATGAACATTTTCTTGCATGCATATAGTTTGTTTTATAATTCAAGACTAATTCCAGATGATGGTTAAAAATCATAAAACTGAGAACTAATGCTAAGCCTTCACTTAGCAGTCTTCATTAATAATATATAGTATAGTTTTCGATATGCAACACTGTATAGTTACGTTTGAATTTTTTTTTTTAAAGATGTCAATGCTGTTAATGCCATAACAAAGGATGTTTGCTACTTTCTATTTTAACAGATGAAAAGATGGGGCACAAAACCTTTAAGTGACTTATCTACCACTCTAAAATCTTAAAAGAAGCTCCCTCCAGAGTTTCCACATGTAAGTATTTGTGTTCACGGAGATGATTTATGCACTCAACTCATTAAAGGATTTTAAAAGGCTCCTCAGCAAGGTGAGCATTAAACAAGGAAATTAATTTTGTGCTGAGAATATAAATAGAATACTGTAATCATAAAAAATAGAAATCAGCTCTTTCTTATTCAACATAAACTTCTTTAAAAAAAAATCAACCCACATCTGTAATTACATTTTTATTGTGTTTTTCATTTATGCCATATTCCTCTCTTAGGTAAGCTTATAATTGCAGACAGCTTTGACTTGTGTGATTAAATTAAAGTCTAGTAGACCAAACTCCTAGGATTTTTCTTTTGTCCTGTAACTAAATAAAAAAAAATTCTAAGTTTGAGTCTTATGAAAAACTTCAACCTATTTGATATACTGAAATATTGCTAGACTTGAAATATTGAGTGAAGGAAAAACATTTTTTTAAAAATTGTTCATATGGCAGACACTGCCCTGTTTTATAAGACTCATCAAATTTAGTTCTCAAAGCATCTGTACCAATTATGTATTCTTAAGACTCTGAATTTTGCTAGTACCGGTGATTTAACACCAGTGATGTATAATTATAAGGTTCATTATTAGCTCTCAAGTGTGGGCTGTATAGAAGAGAGGGCAGCAGTTTTAAGCAAATCCAATGGCACGACAGTGTCGGCAAGGATGTAGTCATTTCATGCCCTCTTCTCTGAACTCCAGTTGTCAGGTTCATGCCAAGACAGTCCTCCTGCTCTATTCAGTGGTATTGATCACAACCCCAAGTACTGAGTGCTCCCTTGTTTATGTACAGAGAAAAGAAAGGTTTCCTCTGTTCCAACATTCCAGGTGTTATAAAATTTATTTAATTTGTATTGCTCTGAGTCATATACCTAAGCCCAACTCCACCATTTTGCCCAGAAGAATGGAATATGGTAATTGGTTAAGTCAGCAAGACCTAGACTCAGCTGTTTCAAAAATGGGTGTTTATCCAAACAATAAGTGATTACTATTAGCTGAGAAGAATTGGAAAATAGCTATTATATTGGCAGATAAGAAATGTCCACCAGAATATTATGACCCATACTTAATAAATAAATATTTTGAAGTTCAAAGAGATAAAGCAACATAACATTTACCCAGAATTGAAGCCAGCAAGGTATTTGATATTTTCCATAACTCCAACCCTGTATCTTCCAACCACATGAAAAAGACACTGGATTTTATACACTTTCATGAATAATGCATACCACATCATTGTATAGGTACCTGGTTTATCCATTCTAACAGTACCAGATTGATTAATTTAATATAACTTGGGTAGCTATCTTTAAAAATCAATAATGAATGCACCTAAGCCCAGGAGTTGGAGGTTACTGTGAGCTGTGTGACGCCATGGCACTCTACTGAGGGTGATAGAGTGAGACCCTGTCTCTACCAAAAAAAAAAAAAAAAATCAATAATGAGTGGATTAATAAATTGTGGTATATGTATACCATGGAATACTATGCAGCCTTAAAAAATGATGCAGACTTTACCTTTTTTATGTTTACATGGATGAAGTTGGAAAATATCCTTCTTAGTAAAGTATCTCAAGAATGGAAGAAAAAGTATCCAATGTACACAATACTTTTATGAAACCAATTTATAATTACTCACACTTTCTTATGAAAGATAACAACTATAGGGCAGTGCCTGTGGCTCAGTGGGCAAGGTACTGGCCTCATATACTGAGGGTGGTGGGTTCAAACCCGGTCCCGGCCAAACTGCAACAAAAAAATACCTGGATGTTGTGGCAGGTGCCTGTTTACAAATGTGTAAATGTATTCATAATCCATGTCTATATGACTTAATAAAAGGAAAAAAAAATAAAAAATCAATAAAGTTCTTTTAATTTAATATTTTCTAATAAAAGCAAAATTATTAGATAATTTTAGAAAGTATCTAAATTATGGTATGTGATGGAATAAGACCGGGTTGCTAAACTATTAACTTATTTAGGCAATGGGGTAGCTGGTCTCCAATGTCAGTGCATTAGGCTCTTACTACACTTCATGTCAACATATAGAGCTTAGTTACACTCCCTTTGAATCTGGGCTGTCCTGTGATCTGACTCTGACCAATAGAACGTGGCAAAAGTGACCTTCTAGATACCCAGGAGTAAAGAGGACTGATAGCATCCACCTTCTGTCTCTTGAGTAAGTAGTCATAATGAGAAGCCCAACCATAGGAGAAGGCTAAGAAGAGAACTAATCTGCTTGGTTAGTCCCATATGATGCCCCTGCCGACAGCCAGCACTAAATGCTAGCCATGTGAGTGAGCCATGTTAGGCCGTTCAGGTTGACTTAGATTGTCTCGATTGCCTGACATTGACAACCAATTGTCCATGACCCAGAAAATATCACATGGAGCAGAAAAAACTGCCCAGTGGAGCCTGATCATTTCATAGAATAATGAGAGATAAGCAAATAGTTGTTTTAGCTTCTTACATGTTGAAATGTTTGATTATGCAATATAAACAGTCAATATTTATAATGTGTGTTTTTTTAAATTAAATTACAATCTATGCTCATTATGCCCTTGGTAAAAATCCTCAGGTAATATTTGTCTCTTTGTGTGTGGATCCTATTCTTTTATACAAGGTATACTTTTCTGCTTCCTACTATATTTATCCAACCTAGTTTGGGCTGCACTTTCTAGATTCAGAACCAGCAAGAAAATTGTAAAAAAAAATCTTCAGCCCCTTTGAAGATGGACAAAGTTCAAAATTTAAAGGAGAACTACATTCATATTACTGTATTTATAGGATTCCGTCTCTTATTTACCAGATAGATTCATGCAGAGCTCATTCAAGGAAAGACCATTCTTCCACACACACTTGGGAAAATCGCCTACAGCCATTACATTGTATTTTTCTTTACTTATCTTCCCCAGGATCGGCTTTTTCTCTGACTGAATATTTATATACCTCCTTGACTTCTGAGATTAAGAGACAAGATTCTGAGGCAAGAATCATTTTGAGATAACTCATCTGTACTACAAAAAAACATAATAATCAATTTCATATTATTCTATAATCAATTTATAATATATATAATACTACACCCTACTTCTCCCTCCTTTTACCATATTTTCATAAATTTTGCTTATAATAATGTCATAAGAAAAATTTGAAGAAGTCCATACTTGTAAATTTTTAATTTTTTGATTGAAGTAACTAATGTCAGACAGTTGGCTCAGTGCTTGTAGCTCAGTGGTTAGGGCCACAACCACATACAGTGAGGCTGGCAGGTTCAAACCCAGCCTGGGCCCACCAAACAACAATGACAACTCCAAAATAAAAGAGCCAAGTGTTGTGGCAAGCGCTTGTAGTCCCAGCTACTTGGGAGGCTGAGGCAAGAGAATCACTTAAGCCCAAGAGTTGGAGGTTGCTGTGAGCTGTGATGCCATGGCACTCTACCAAGGGTAACATAGTGAGACTCTGTCTCAAAAAAAAAAACATAATAATAATGCTGGAGGTGGTGAGTTCAAACCCAGCCCAGCCAAAAACTTAAAAAATAAATAAATAAACAAACAAATAAATAAAAATAATAATGTCAGAAAGTTATAGATTATGTGATTCCACTTTTTCATCCTTAAATTTTCTGACCTATCTAAAGCCCATAAAGAGTCCAGAACCAAATTAGAAGAGAAGATAATAGGAGTGATGGCCCCAAAGTCATCGTAGTTGTCATGGGATTTACCATTTTTAATATTCAAAAATTTTTAATGTAATATACCATCTGTAGTACACCATAGAAATGCAAATCTGAAATCATGTTTTTTCCATGAGCCTATTTCTTTCAATTGCATGGATAAATGTTTTTTAAGAAATTTACCAGAACCTAGTTAGATCATAATAAAATTGTTTCTTGCACAGACTCATTTTTAAATAAATCTGTGACCATATGCTTTCCTATATAACACCCATTTTTTACCTAGGTAAAATTTTAGACTACCATTGATCAAGAACCTCTAATCATTTTTAAAGCATATTGACTGATGGGTGTTTTAAATAATTTTCCATATTATCAAAATGTGTATAGTTAATAACAGGGGACCATAAAACATTTTAAATGTCATTGAATTTTGCCTTAAAAATGAAAGCAAAACAACCTAAGAAGACTGAAATATTTTTCCTTTCTTGGTACTCCTGCTTATTTCATTTACTCTGACGACTACTGAAAGCTTTAGAGTACAGATATTGACTGATATTGCTGTCGTTAGCTATTCATGGAAAGGGTTAAATATATTATAATCCAACAAATAAAAGACTGAAAATCAATACTTGCTCCAGGAAGCATTTTGTTTTTAATATGATATTCTTGGAGATAAACACAATGGAGGACAGCTGATGGTACCCACATCTGAGAGGTAATTTGCTTAACCAAGCTGAACCTGTTCTCATTTGCTAACAAATCTCAGTCACTGTCTCTGGAGATCATTTCAGATTCTGTTTGGGCATTTTAAATCATATTCCAAAAGGCTGCATCACAATTTGTATAATGAACCCATGGAATCCTTAGAAGTCTTTTAAGCACCAGTCATGTGAGAGGCCTGTGTCAGGCACTGGGAATATAAATGAGTTCAGATTTACAACAAGGACCAGGATTAGGGGGAGGCAAGTAAGTTTTCTTCTAGAACACAGCATTAGGGAGGTACCAAAACATTAAAAAAAAAAAAAAAAAAAACGGTAGTCAAGATAATTCATAGTTTAAGGCAGTGTTTTAAAAAATGAAAACGTAAATGTGAAATATTACATAAAGAGAGGATCCTATGTATTCAATTCTAATATGAAGACAATTAATGGCCTAGTACATGGGTCCCAAACTTTTTAAACAGGGGGCCAGTTCACTGTCCCTCAGACTGCTTGAGGGCCGGACTATAGTTTAAAAAAATAACTATGAACAAATTCCTATGCACACTGCACATATCTTATTTTGAAAGTAAAAAAACAAAATGGGGGTGGTGCCTGTGGCTCAAAGGAGTAGGGCACCAGCCCCAAATACCGGAGTTGGTGGTTTCAAACCCAGCCCTGGCTAAAAATGCAAAAAAAAAAAAAAAAAAAAAAATAAAATAAAAAAGGGAACAAATACAAATACAATATTTAAAATGGGGGGGAAAAAAGGCATCCTCATCTGTTAAAAAAAAATAAATAAAAGACCTTCTAACTTCAGAAAAAAAATAAATCCTAACTTGTTCTTACCTTGGTTCTCAGGCAGCAGCAGGCTCTTCACAGGCCAGCTCGAGACTCCCTCAGTCTCACCTGAGGTTGAGAGAAGTCAGGAGGCAGAGAAAAGGAGGGGAGTTGGTGAGTGCAGAGCGCATTCCATGGATGCACACTGTGGCCCGGGACTAGTCAGCTGCTAAGCAGGACAGGCACCAACAGCAAAAACACCCGGCAGACCAGATAAATGTCCTCAGTGGGCTGCACGTGCCCTGCAGGCCATAGTTTGAGGACCCCTGGCCTAGTACTTGGAGGAGGGTGGGGGAAGGGAAGAGCAGAGAGAGGGAAGGAAGGAGGGGGTGGGGGTATCATGGTGTGTGACACACCTTTTGGGGGGCAGGACACAAATATAAGAGGGACTTTACCTAACAAATACAATCAATGTAACTTGATTCTTTGTACCCTCAATGAATCCCCAATAATGAAAAAAAAGGGAGAGAATATGACTGATTTCATGTCAGACCCCAGTGAGGCTCAGCACCCTGCTTAAAACCTGTGATCTGGGAGCATCTCAGCTTAGCGGGAGACAAGGAAGTAAAGCATAAGTCAGCATGGGGTGCTGAGGCAGGTAAGAAGTGCACATGCGTCAGCAGTGCTGGTGAGGGAGAGGAACACCTTTCTAGAGTAAGCCTATCACTTTTATGGAAGGAAACACCTAACTGAGAGCTCCTATGTAACCCTATTTCTTCAAATATCTTCTCTTATTGTTAATTGCTAACGAGAACAAGAACTAAATGTTCCTAATTGGAATTTGATATACTCCTTTCTAATTAGCAATTAAGGAGTTTTTACAAACTTAATGAATCTTCATCCCCTTCATCTGACTATCTTTATTTCATTTTTGCAAATCAGCATGCACACAAAAATGGTTCGTTTTCCTTGAGTCATCTGACCTAACAACCACGGAACTTTTTTTTTTTAATCTCAATTCTCTGAAAGCTTCAGCATTTTGGTACTGACATATTGCTAATGTGAGGAAATATGACTGTATTCTGCTGACTACCCAATTAATTTTTATAATTATATCATCTCTCAAGCATAATCAAAATTAGATGCCAGGAACAGTGGCTAAGAAGTAAGAAACGTCTCTATCTACACGACTGCTTCACTATCGGAAATGACTTCAACTGAAGCCTCACTTTGAAACAAGAGATAGACTTGGTAATTATTGTGCACATAAGAGTTTAAAGCAGTGGTTTTCCACCTTCCTAATGCCATAATGTATTTTCATTGTTAAAAAGGGGTCGTGACCACAGGTTGAGAACTGTTGGTTTAAAGGAAAGGAAATCAATTTGCATGTGCTTCTTACACATTGTATTTCAATGAAGTATTAAAATGTGAGAAAATGTTTTCAATAATAAGAAGAAAGAATTATTATATTTTAGATAAAACATCATATTTCTTGATTTTTATGTCATACAGTGTGTGGCTTCAAACAACAGGAATTTATTCTGAGTTCTGCAGGCCAAAAGTCTGAACCAAGGTATGATGAATGGGTCCTTCAGAAGGCTCTGAGGAACAGTCTGTCCCGTCCTTCTTTCCTAGCTTGGCAATCCTTGTCTTTCTTAAACTTGTAGCTTCCTAACTCCAATCTCTGCCTCTATTTTCATATGTCCTTCTTGTTCTTTTCCTTTGTCTCAAATTTCTAAGTGTGTGTGTGTTTCAATTCTTATAAGAACATTGTTCATCGGAGTTAGATCCCACTCTAAATCCAGGATGATCTCGTCTCAAGTCTCTTCCCTTAATTACATCGGCTATTTCCATGTTTGCAAATTACATCACATTCCTAGCCTCTAGGGATTAGGATTTGGATACATGTTTTTGAGGGTTCCATTCCACCAAATATGTTTCATATTTTGTGTCGATAATGAAACAAAGGAGTATATCATTCATTATAGAAGACAAATAGAAATTAACTTACATGTAAGGGGTTTTTTTAGTATCATAAATTCACAAAATAATTGTTTCCCTACCAAAAATTAAAATACAAGAGATATACATATTTAAAGGGGTTGCATCAATGGAAGAAAAACACACATCTTGATGGGCTTTATTATGCATTTTATTTCAGTGACCTATTACTGGTGGGAGTGAGACTACTCCCTGTTAAATGTCAGTAAGCAGACAGCAATAAACTGCATTGGATGCTAAAGAAAGGACTTATTTTTTATTCTTTTTGGCATTATCCACAAAACTCGAAAAGGTCTGTCCAGGGCAGCAGGCTTTGCAATTAATAAACAAAAGGTTGAGATTCTACTAGAGGAGATGATTAACTAACAAAAGAAAGGGTGAGTTTGCTGCCTTGTTTTCGAAGCACAACTCATAACCTTTCAGACAGTTCTGTCCAATATTGCCACCCCATCTTTTTCCAATTACATCTGATATTTAGAATCAGCCATACAGAACCAACAGTTATTAAGGGGAGCAGTGTGTGCCAGGCATGCATCCAGTTAAACAGGAATATGACTACCATATCTAAAAATTGAGATGAATGCCAGAATAGAGAAGGATAGTGAATGCTGGAAAATATGCTTAAAGTCCATTCGCATGGTGACTCCAAAGTTTTACTAAAACATACTTATTTTGGTATATATTTTGACTCAGACAACCACTTAATTTATTGGCTTCTAACCATTTTCCTTTCAGATTACACTTGCAGTTTTGATTACTCAACATCTTATCTGTTGAAAAACCCAAAGTTCAAGTTGATGGAATGTAGACTTTCATATCTGAGCAGCACATATGAAAAAATGGAAACTTAGAGAATAATTGTGAAAGGGCTGTTAATTCATTTGAAGTGAAAAACAGACTTCTGACATTTTCAAGAATGAGGAGAATTACTATAGGAAGAACTGTCAATAACCTAGAAATTATGGAGAAGAGAAATGATAATAACTAATATCCCAAAAGAGGGAGATTTTTAGGAAACAATTTGTGAGATTGATTTGGTGTTGATAGTTGTTTGAGTGTTATGCATGGTCTGGAATCAGAAATTGAAAGCCCACTGTAGAAGATGAATAACTTTCTAATTTACTTTGAAGTAAACTTACAGGTTGATTTAAGGGCATATTTGTCAGTTCTAGAAAAGGCAGCATGTCCTATGATAATAATTGGATCATCCTAGGTATGGATAACATGAGTACAATTAAAGTCAACTCAAGTGAATTTGCAAGTCTTTGAAAATGTGCTAATTATTCTTAGAGTGTAGTTACTAATCCGTATGAATCCCTTTCCTTATTCACCAATCAGCTCAGTTATCACAGTTTCCTCGGCTTGCCTTTCAAGGCCTAGTAATTAATTTGGCAATTATTCATTAAGTAACAACTATGTGGATGGATGTTCTAAGGTTCTGTGAGGCTACAAAGATGAGCAAAACATAAATCCTTAAAGTATTTACAATTTAGATAAAAAATTAAGAAATATGCAGAAATAAATACAGCACAGCATAAAGAATGCCAAACACTATTAGAAATGCACAGAACACAATAGTGAGTTTCAAAAGTGAGAGATCATTTTCTATTCTTAGATATTGGATTTGGGGACTATTTTATGAAGGTCTTGACTTTTTATTAGGGCTTAGGATTTGGACACATAAAAAGGGACTGAAAAAGAGTATTCTAGGCAAAAGGTACATGTGGGCAAATGCATAGAGGCCAGAACATGCAAAGAAAGTGGGAGAAGTAATGAATAGATAAGTTAGAGCTGTGGTTCTCAACCTGTGGGTTGCGACTGTATTAAAGGGCCGCAGCATTAGGAAGGTTGAGAACCACTGGGTTAGAGCAAAAAAAATGCAAGGAGGACATTAATAGACAATGAATCTGCAAAGCCAGATTAGGAAGACCTTGAATATGAGTACAGGGAATTTTTTCTTTGTTTTATAAATATTAAGAATTCAGTGATGGATTCAAGAAAGTGAATTAACATGATAGAAAAGGATTTTAGGAAGCCAGCTGATTGTGTGCTGCACTTCAATTGATAGATACTGAATATTCTTTTCTACTGTTGTTTTTATCTGCACTACTCAGCACCAAATGTGCATATCTGTTTATGTGACATAAATGATTATTGCCTTAACAGGCATGGAAAAGAACTAACAATAGACATCAAAAAACTATCATTCCATTTAAAGCAGGACTTTCCCTAAAAAAAAAAGTCATGTTTAGCAGGCTATTTTTAAATGGAGATGCATTGGCACGCAGGAGGGAGGCAGAGGTTGTTTAACGTGTGGAGCTGCAGAACATTTGGTATCTGCGGTGCCTCTCTATATTCCCTTATCCCCCCTCCACCCGTCATTGTGACAACCAAGAATGTTCACGCATATTTCCAGGTGCCCCATGTACGGGTTGGGAATGTGAGGCAGAACATTCCTTAACTGAAAACTGCAGGATCTAACATAGAGTAATAACACATAATATTTATAAATAAAAAATCTAATACATATATTCCATGGTATATTTCTTCATGTTTCCTTTGGAAGAGCATTGCAGTAAAGGGATTCTATTTTGGATAAACTAAAATCCCTTATACCTTATTTCTATTTTGAACTTGATGGTACACATTTGTGTAATCAAGACCCTAGAGAACTATGCTATAAAGAAATCGTTTTAATGTCATATGATGTCTTTATAATCTGGGTTTGGGAAGGGTATTCTGCAGTCACTCGGCTATCACTAAGCTTGTGTCTGCAAAGCCTATTCAACTTTTCTCCTCTACTACTTTTCCCTCTTCTTATTCACTCCACTTTCCATGATTTATTTCTACACATGCCTATTTATTCAATCCCAAATTTATTAGGCATTTTCATCAATTGTTCTTGAAGGACAACAACCAGAATATAAACTAAGTTATGTCTATTCTTCATTTGAAATATGTCTACTTTCTCTGTATTTTCAGTTTAACTATACATCTTTAATTTTTCTTTTACCAGTGGAATTTTAGAACTTCTAGCTACTCATGCCATACTCTTATCTTACCTTTTTCCTTTCTTTTTCTTTTCTTGTTCCAGAATGGGAATGGAACAGCTGCAAAGCAGGTAGTTCTGGTGGCATTTTTCTCTCTTGCACTTCTCAGTTGCTACAATTGCATAAATATGTATAATTCTGTCCTTTTCACACATTAAACATATGTATCCAACACTTGGGAACAAAAGGTGTTTCTATAATATGTGGGTGTATTATTCTAAATTGTTCATATTTTGTGAACCATACACCACTAGTGTCAATGGAAGCAAAAAAGTATTTGGATAATACATTAGCATATTACTCATATGAAAGTATGATAATTGTTTTGCAAGCCAAGAGAAAAAAACATATTTAAAAATAAATTTAGCTATCTCACAGGATCCAAAAGAAAGAAAAAACTTCACAAAATACTAAGAGTAACAAAGAAAGTGAAAATAACTAATATGATTCAAAAACCTGGTCTTTGTCATGAATTGTGTACTTCAGGGAAAGTATCTCCTATTCCTCAAACACCCAGAGCAACAACTGTCAGTACTTTTCATTGACATTGTCCCTTCCTTTTAAACATTAGGAAGTAAAGTAGAACAAACTTAATCCACTTGTCAAGGACACATTATATATTACAGACATAAATTGGGGTTTGAAAGTCTGTTAGGTATGGAGGAGGGGGTCAGTACATGTAGCTCAGTGAGTAGAGCTCCACCCCCATATACCGAGCTTGGTGGGTTCAAACCCAGCCCTGGTCAAACTGCAACAACAACAACAACAACAACAACAACAACAATAGGCATGGGGGAGGGTAAATAGATGGCAAGGAAGTGGGTAAGGGGGATAATGAGAACACAGTTGTAGCTAGGAACAAAATTGCAGCTGGAAACTGTTCCCGAGTGGGAACACACACAGTATGGCACACCTAGTGACCTTTAAGTGAGCTAGAGTTCATTATCATCTAAGTAGCATAACACGGTCCACCCTGAAGGATTCTGGGGAAGATTCATGTATAGAAAGGGAAACTGTTATAAAACTAACCTGTTATATAATCTATTATATAACCCGAACCTGTCAATCACCCCCAAAGTCAGGAAACAACAACCAGTCCTGCCAAGAGAGAGGCAGGACAAACTAATGAGCTCTTGGGGTCTTTCTCCACTGGTAGAGACTAACCCATTCCTTTCTCTCTGCAATATATTTTCACTTTATGTCATGTCATTTTGTGCAGCTTGCTTCTTCATGTTCACCTCATATGGCTTCTTTCCTTTTCCTGTAATAAGGTGTGTGGGCTTGCTCTGTATCCACGATCCCTCCATCATTGACTGAGCAGTGGGCACCAATGTTCATTCTTGACACTGGGAATTGGGGGACCGGGGAATATCCAATGGACATGATGGTCCTGCCTCTCTTCCCTGTTCCATACATCCTCTCTAGAAGGGGACAGAGTCAATGGGGCATGCTTGAATATCAGTTAGTTGCCTAGTATATGACTATCTCTAGGGTGCTTGTTCAAAGAATCTTTGCACCAAGTCAGTCAATAGAAAAGAAATAGTTATAAATGGTATTAATTTACTGTCTTAGTTTTTCAGTAGGCCATATCTTCTGTTTATACTGTCCTTAAGAGCAAGGCTAAGTAAAGCTTATTTTGAAGTCAGTTGAAAAAATAGACATTTAATTCAAGTCAGCATATGAATTTGAGCCATCTATTTAATGCCCCCAAATCTGTTTTCTTTTATCTATATAGAGAGTAATGAATGATGACATCTAGCTAACACAAGGGTTCTACAGAAGATAAGATGTAATAACAAGGAGAGGGGTGGTGCCTGGGATCAGTGAGTAGGGTGCCAGCCCCATATACCATGAGTGGCGGGTTCGAACCTGGCCCCGGCCAAACTGCAACAACAACAACAAAATAGCCAGATGTTGTGGTGGGCACCTGTGGTCCCAGCTACTTGGGCGGCTGAGGCAAGAGAACTGCCTAAGCCCAAGAGCTGGAGGTTGCTGTGAGCTGTGATGCCATGGCACTCTACCGAGGGCGACAAAATGAGACTCTGTCTCTAAAATAAATAAATAAATAAAAATAACAAGGAGACATTTTAAACTCAAACCCTATACTCACTTAGCATCCAATTTATTTTAACTTCTTTCGTATCTCCCTAGGTTCAATTACTGCATCTCTGGGAAAATGTGATTTCTAAGGTTAGGTAATATAAAGGAATATATAGGATTGAGGAATTTCTTTCCAGAATGAAAACAATTAGTAACTGATGCTTTATCAGTTAGAAAAGTATGGGTCACTTTTCAGGACACTCCTTTAAAGCCAAATGTTCATTTCAATTACCAAAACAGAAACTCTCAGCATGAACAGTGACAATATTTGTTTTTACCTTTTCCAAATTCATATATGCAGTTTTTACATGAAAGGTGCATTATTGTGTTTTTGAGTGTATTTTTTAGACACTATATATTAATTGTTTTCAGGTTTACCTGCTATTCCAGACGACCGATAGCATGCTCATTTTAACACTGACAAGCTTCAGTACAAAGAAATATAATTTTGAGTAAATCTCAAGAATATCCCCCAAAGAACTGAGGAAGTGTTATCTGAAGTAAGATATTACCATGCCATGGGAGGATTATATTATGTGCACTGTGTTTTGGCAAAGCTTTGGGATACAGTCATTAAAAAGGTTGGCTGTAAATTTATTTTCCTGGATAATTAAATCCAAGAGTTTGCATGAAAGGTAGTCATTTTATTTGGGATTTCATTTTTTTAAACATATTAATCTTATGGAATTTGTTAACGAGTCATGAAATGGTACTTGGGATTTTTGATAAATTTACATAATTTCCTTTTAATGCTAGATGGTTGCTCTGTGCTAATTAAAATGTTTAAGTTTTAAAGGAGTGCGTGGTTTTTACTGTTGATTTGGTTTTTATTACCAAACAACGAATTAAAATACCACCTCTCTATTCTCTTATTATAAGATTATCAAGGAAAAATAGCTTTCAAAATTCCTTTAGGAAATCAGGGCATTAACATTTGTGGAACTCTGTTTATGAGCAGGAGATTATGTGAAAGACTGTGTAAATGATCTCATTGAATTTTTTTATGACTTTCCAATGTGGAGATAATTAGTTCCCCCCATGCCACTGTCCTATTATACAGTTAAAGCAACTAAAGTTCAGGGACAAAAAGCATCTTGCCCAAGGTGACATATCACACGCATAAGTGATGATTCCAGTCCCTTTATAAACAAGAAGAGATATTTTTCTCCTATTCCACTACTACCTTCCACAAAAGTGCCTTGCTTTTAAAAATGGGATTGCTTTGCTCTTAGGGGAAGAATGAGAATTTTTTTTTTTTTCAGTTTTTGGCCTGGGCCAGGATTGAACCCATCACCTCCAGTATATGAGGCTGGCGCCCTACTTCTTTGAGCCACAGGTACCACCCAGGAGAGAGAGATTTGATAGCATAGGATGTAGAACATTGAAGAGTCAAGTATATACACCTATACCACATTGTGTCATTAGCCATCAACTCATAAAACTTTACTTAAAAATGATTTCAAAGAAATACAGATTTAAAGAACATAAATATATTTCTAGTTTAAATATTCATCAAAAATACAGAACCATTTGGAGATCATAAAACATAGTTGATAAAGATTTTTCTCATATCTAAAAGTCAGGTACATGTTTGGAATGAAAATAAAATGTAGCACTGCTTTGCTATCTAAAAGGTAGTATTTTATCTCAATCATATTTTTTGCAATTCTATGCCAGTATATTTCAACATAGTTTCATACAGACCACCTGTATGGGAAAAGTAGAAAAATGGAGATATGAAAAGGGAATAATGTAAATACAATATTGGTAGTATTGAAAAACTAAAAATCAAATGGCACTGTTATTTGTGTCACACAAGATTGTTATTATTCCCAGTCTGGAAAACTGCAGTTCAGGACTATTGCTTAATCTTTCACATGTCAGAGAAAGCTGCACAAGCTATATGTTAAAGTGGCAGAATTGTCCTACCTTTGCTTTCTTAATATACATCAGGCAAATGAGATGTTGCTAAATCATTTCTGTAGCAAATACACTTTTCACACCAGAGTAGGACTAAGGCTGTATAATTCTAAGGAAATGGTTGGTAGGGTGGGAGTGGGGGTATAGAAGTTTGTAATAGTTTTGTCTTAGAAAACAATGGTTCCACTGGTTACATTGTGAACATTCCACTACTTATGTGTTCCAGAATGTTTCCTATTAGATGAAAACTATAAGTGGTTAGTAAAAATGGAGAGGCTAAGAAAGCCAAAATCCTAGTGGTGAAATTCTACCTTGGAAATGTTCTTTCAATTTCAGGTTTGCAAATGGTATTTTCATAACAATGAAATAAGTATTGACTTTAATTCTAAAAAGTAAAAAAAAATCCAAAAGATACAAGTTAGAGCTGAGGAGATAAAGAGAATTATAAGCTAAAACTTATTCAATTGTTACTTTGTTGTAAGAACGATACAAGGCACTGTATATTCATTAGTTCATTTAATATCTATAGTCTTCCTATAGAAAAGCTTAGTTGGTTCTATTTAGCCTGTGAGGAAGTTACATTTCCTTTTCTGAGAGGTAATAACAATCTCAGGTTACAGATAACTTATTCAATAATCAGAGAGGTGATGCAACTTGCCCAGGTAGCAGAAGGCAGAGCTGAGATTAAAAACCAGGTTTTTGAGGGAACTTACCTAATAAATGCGATCACTGTAACCTTCTTTCTCTGCATCCTGAATGAATCCCAAACAATAAAAACAACAACAACAACATCAACAAAACAGCTTTTCTTCACCCCAGAAAAGTTCTTTCTATGTTGACACATGTCTTACTACTGATCAGTGCTTCTGAAACTGTCAATTCATTGGGGTTGACATATTCTTGGAACTAAGGGATGATATGGGAGTATGTACCTTAGAAAAATATAATGATGATTTAAGAGAATCCTAAATAAACTGTTTCCAAAAAATAATTCTGTATGATGCCTTTTCGTCTTTGGTGACATATATAATGGCATGAAAACTACAAAAAAATCCAAGAAAGATAAAAGCATACAAGTCAATGTTCTATAAACATCTCTAGCGTTTTAATCTCTTTTGGACAGTACTATTTAATTATAACTGTCAAAATCACACCTTTATATTGTCACAAAAGTTTAATACTGTAGGCAAAAATAATCATCTTTTATGTTTACGTTAAGAAACTCTGAATGAGTCAAGAATTTTACAGACCCTAAGGGAATTATGTCCCAAGGAAAAGGCTATTTCTGAATGAGTCTGGCATCCCTTCTGTAGACCATTCTGAGCAAATGCTTTGAAAAAATTTCTCATCTGGACAGAATTGGTCCAATTACTAAGTCAGGGTTTAATGAACCTTAACATCAGTATTTTATATATTTTTCACTAGATTAACATAATTTGAATACATTTTCAACTTTAGAAATATGATATATTTACTATAGAAAAATAAAGTGTCCTGCAAAATCAAGAATCAGATCTCATTTCACCAATCCATACAACTGTTCTCTTTACTGGAAAATAAAATCCAAATGGGAAATCAAGTTTATGCCTGGCTTCCTCCAACAACAACAACAATAACAAAAGTCTGAGATTATCTCCAGATAGACCTCAGAAGTATTTTTAATAAAAAATTAAATTACTTTTTAAATAGTAAATGAATAAAAATAGTAGCTGGATCAAGTGCAATGGTGATTTTAATGAAAAAATATCTTGCTTGTAAATGGGTGAAGGTGCTAATGCTAGCATGACATTCTGTGAGCAGTTAAATAAAGCAGATGCTGGAGAACTTGAAATGCCCTCAAGAGCCAAACTTCTTGATTACAAGTACTCATACTACCAACCTTATTATGCCCAGGAGCATAGTGACAAGAGAAAACTAGAGCTTACTATACACACTAATTTCTAAAACCTTCTGATACTAAGACCCATGGTTGGAAGACACAAGAGAAATCAACCTTATCTAACACGTTTCCAGGAGCAACTGTTCAATGAAATGACCTATCCTTTGTAAAAACCACTGATTGAGCCTTGGTTTTATTCAAAACACAGTGTAGTTCCAGGGCTGACTCTGTTTTTAAGAGAGAAAATAAGATAAAAATAACCAAGCATTTGAGCGTTTTTAGGCAAGGCACTTTGGTTTTGTATCTAAAAACAGTATAATTTATTTTTCGATAAACCAAAACTGTATAAATTGTAGCAAGTATATGAAGCAAATAAGTGAAATATAACAAAGAAAATGTGTTCCTTGTTCAGAAGCCAGAAAAATCAAGAATAGGCAAAAAAGTAGAGTGGGAAATGAGGATGGGTGACTCATGACTGAGACATTTTTAAGGAAATAAAATAACTATTAAAATAGATTAGTGATAGGAAAGAAGATATTAAGAGATTGACTAAGACTAAATAGTTTTCACCAGGTAATATTGAGCAATTGAAATATTTGACCAGGAGAATGATTAAATTATAACTATATGTTAGCCAGACCAACATATTATTAGTAAAGGTGGACTGGAAAAACAGCATTAGCAACCATTATTAAAAATATCTAATATGCAGTATATTGAGCTAAACATTTTACCTACATACTAGTTTTAATTTTTTCAGTCTATATTAGTAGATGACTCATCAAGGAAGTCTTATCTAGTTGCATGAAAGAAAAATTCATTCAGAATAGTTTGAATGAAAAATAATGTATTATAATGGTGAAGATGACATCTCTTAGGAACTCATACTATATTCTGTGGCTTCAGGACCTGGTGTATACCTTTCAAGACTGCGTGCTCTAACTGATGCCATTTCTCCCTTTCGTATCCGCTACTTTCTCATTATGTACACCTTTATATTTTTATTTTACAAACACTTATGTAGCACTTGTATTTGTCCCTGTTTTATCCTCGTAATAAAACTGTGAAGTAGAGACTATTATGCTCATTATGTAAATGCAAATGAGGCACAGAGTGACTGAGAAACTCGTCCAAGTGTGTCCTGCTAACACAAGCGATGCTGTCATGCAAACCAAGTCCCGGAGCTTCATGTTGTAACGACTGCTTGGTGCTACTAGGCAAGTCAACATGAATACTAGGCCAAAACCTATGTCAAAACTTAGCAGTCCTCCCCTCTGACTTTACACTCTGGGCCTGCCAGTTCAAATGCTTGAAAAAAGAGAATATTTAAGAGAAGATTACCTGACTTCAGCATTTTATAGTGGACATGGCACACAAGCAAATATAATGGGAGATGGCAGGGGTTCATATAAAAATTTCTCATATTCTTTGCCAGTCTGGGGAAACACCAAGCTGATACTGTCCACATTAACTCATCTCAGGGAGTGATCATAGTTAAACTATCTCAAAATTCCAGTTAATGGTAGATATCAAAGAAAATAATGGTAGATAACCAAGAAAGAGCACACACTTTATGGGAGGTAGAGCCCTTTGTAAAATCATGCTTATTTATTATTGGCCAGAACTTGAAGAGTTTGAAATAATCAGGAAAAACAGATGAAATATAACATGCTTACAAAATTTACACACAGCAGAGAAACCAGACAGAGAATAAGGGGGGAGAAAGAGAAATATTGATGTTTTTAAAAGTCAGTCTTCAGTGTGTAGATGCTGTAGAGAAAGACATAAAGCTGAGATGTGTGGACTTTGAAATCAGATGATCTGTGTAAGAATTTATTCTTTGTGGTGGTTTAGCATTAGAGATTATATACCCTCTGTAGTCATATAATTGCCAATTTATACTATATAAATTAAGATGGATTACGATGCCTACTTCAGAGGATTATTGAAGGGTTAATATAGAGAATTTTCTTAAAAATACATTACTGTTGAGTTATGATGAAATATATTTAAGGACATGTAGAATTCCACAGTAAAAGAAACAGTCTAGAAAGTTTTTGTTAAAATGTCTATGGTGGCAATTTAGATTGGTAAAGGGAAACTGCAAAGAAATAGTGTTTGAGATGTGAGATTTGATTAGGTAACCCAGTAATATATAAAATCTCATTGGCTACTTATAGAGTTTCCTATAATAGATAGAGAACAAAACCCAATCTAGTGTAAAAACAAAGAGAGACAGAAGATATTCACATAATCAAATATTTAACTTACTTCAATTTTTCTATGACAAAGTAAATGTCTTTTGTTATGCACTTCCTCAATTATGCACTAACACAATAAGATTTAACATAATTGTCTATTGTATAAAAGTAATTTTTCAATTAACTCTCAGAAAAGAATATGTTCCAAAATTAGTCATGTAAGTCGACTCAAAATTTTCTATTAAAATGCACTCTAGTTATAATTTATCGTGAAATTGCATTGGAAAGAACTCTTAAGTATTGGCCATAGTGTTTCCATCACTACATGCCATAGTATCAAATATTTTTTCTTTGAATTTATGCCTCACATTTTATTCGTGGCTTTCAATATTCTTTCTTTACAAAGGCTCTCTGTGCTTTCTTCAGGTTAGACTGCAAAATGGAGATAAGTTAAAAAAATGTATATATATATATATTTTTTTTTTTTCCTAAGATGAGTGTAGAAAATAGTTGAAAGTGGTTAGCAATAGCCATGGAGCCCACATCACGTTGTAGGATGGTTGAGATGGATCTAACACATGAGTAATGCAAAGAATGGCAATTTATGATCGGGTTGCTCACTTAATAGCCCCATTATCGGTCAATCTTTTTGTGTTCATTATCTGTTATTGCATAACAAATTCCCCCAAATTTTGTGGCTTAAGGCTACATGTATTCATTATCTCCATATTTTTGGGAGCCCAGAATCTGGGCATGGCTTCCTAGTCTCCCACAATGCTACAGTCATGTGTCAGGAAAGGATCTATAGTCCCACCGGAAGAGTCCACGGGAGAAGCAAAGGTATCCAAGCTCCCTTAAGTGTCAGTTGACTGGATTGAATTCCTCAAGGGCTTTGGACAAGAGACCTACGTTCTTGAGAGCTGTTGGCTGGAGACCACCTCCAGTTTCCTAACGTGGACTTTTCTCTCATGGTAGCTGGCTTATCAAAGCATGCTAGTAAAAATGGCAATAAAAGGAGAACCTGCATTGGGGAAGAAACTACAATCTGCTAGTCACATATCATCACTATTGTTTATTTTAGTGGTGGAAGAAGTCACTAGGCCCAGCCCGATTTGAAATGAAGAGGTTCTACAAGGGTGTTTGTAACACCTGGCAGGGAGCATTGGTGGTCATCTAGGAAGACCACCACAACTTTCTTCACACTATTGCATTATCATTTCTGTGTCTCTTATGTGATTAAACAAACAACAAACAAATAATCCCTTGCCACTAGCACCCCTACTCCAACCCCACCCTATCAAAAACAAAATGAGAAGAAAATGTATTTAATTAAAATTTATACTGAGAATGTTATAAAACATTCTTCATTTTATGTCTATTTATACTTTAGCCTTCAGAGATCGCCATTTAACAAATCTTACTCTAATTCTGAGTTTGACATTGATCTGTACCCCTCAGCTCTATGGCACTCAGTTCCTCTACCATTCTCCTGCTTTGTGCAAATGGAAGCTTATCTGCACGAAAGTAAGATTCTATTTTGATTTTGAGTTATAATACATTCAGCTTGCTGCCTGGGTTGCTAATGAGGAGCTGATTTCTTCTGGAACAGAGCACTTTGATAACACGGCAATTGTATGTTATGCAGAACCAGCATTTACCAGCAGGAAACGCAATGTCTCCCAGCGAGACTCAGAGTCCACATATGCCAAATGGCACTCCCCAAGTTTGATTGGAATTGCAGATTGTCTTTTCCAGCTTTGTAAACTCTGATCAGTGTTATGGAATCAAGCAGATTTGAATCAAACCCTGAGCCACTTTGTAGCTTTGTGACCATCACCCAGGAACCTTATCTCCAAAACCTCAATTTCCTAATCTGCAAGTAAAAAATACTATCCTCCTTTTTAAATAAGATACTTGTCTTTGTTTGATTAAAAGGCATAACTTACATCATATGCCTAGCTTGTTATTTAATAATTATCACTAACTTCTTGACTATGTCTTACATATGATTTTTGCTCCACTTTAATTTCTGGCTGTTTGATTTTTTAAAATAATTTTGGTGCCAACTATTCATAAATGTACCTCAGATTTACCGTTTTATTTATTTATATTCTCTGCGGGCTCTGCATCAACTTAAAGTTAATTACTGCGTGTTCACAACCTCCTTAGTATTCACCCCATGCAATTTTATCAAACATTTGCTATGTACTAAGTTTTATATTGGCTTATTAGAGATACTGATAAACAAGACGTACCACCTGCACTGACCACCACCTGCAAGTATCAGTAGGCACCCAACTCTAAGGCCAATAATGGCTTTAAAAAGGGATCATGGTATAACCTCTTTTTAACTACTCATAAATTCAGTATTACATTCATTCTTCTTCTGTCCTAAACTTGGTTAGTATTTGTTGATCGAATACGTTTTCGACTTGTATCTTAGCCTGGTGACTTGATCTTTATTTTTCTATGCTTTTAACTTTGTTAGGATGATGTCCCCTAAAACTGTTTCCTAGTTTGCTAGGAATTTCTCTCTGGAAGTTCTCTGGTGCCGGGTTCCCAGTGTCAAGAATGAACGCTGGTACTGGGGCGAGCCACGGACAGATGGTCACAGATACAGAGCAGACCCACACAAACAGTTTATTACAAGAAAAACGAAAAAGCTGTACAAAGTGAAAGTGAAAAAGGAAGCGGCACAAGACGACACAAAGTGAAAATATGTTCCAGTCCGAGAGGAGCAGGGCAGTCTCCGGGAGTGGAGAAAGAGGCTCAAGTCTGAACACTTGCTCCTTTATGAGCTCGCTAGTTGGTCCCGCCTTTCTCCTGGCAAGATTGGTTGTTTCCTGCCTTTGGAGATAATTGGCAGGTTGAGATTTCGTAACAGAACACATAACAGGTTGGTTCTGTAACAGTTTCCCTTTCTATGCTTGTGTCTTCTCCAGAATCCTTCATGAAAACTCCACCCATTCTATGTTAATTCAGTGGTGATGAGTCCCAAGTCTATTAAAGGTTACTGGGAGCTCCAGACTGTGAATGTTCCCACCAAGGAACAATTCCCAAATGCAATTTGTTTCCTAGAAAATTGTAGGAACCAAATTCCAACAATTTGGTTCTCTCTCACTGCCCTTAGCCGTGTCTTGCCATCCATTTACCCTCCACCAGACTTAACCATATCGTAAGTTTTGACTTTGTGCTCTGTTATCATCCAGCAGACATCTTTGAAACCCATAATCTGTCAGAAACTACAAAGGCATATTCTTCCCACTCACTGGACTGTCTCTCTCTCTATCTTTTTTTTTTTTTTTTTTTTTTTACACAGAAACTCAGTTTGTTGCCCTTGCTTGGTAAAGTGTCATGGCATCACAGCTCACAGCAACCTCAAACTCTTGGGCTCAAGCATTTCTCTTGCCACAGCTTCCCAAGTAGCTGGGACTACTGGAGCCTGCCATAATACTCAGCTTGGTTTTTGTTTTGTTTTGTTTTGTTTTGTTTAAGAAGGGGTCTCGTTCTTGCTCAGACTGGTCTGCAACCTGTGAACAGAAGTAATCCACCCTCCTTGTCCTCCCAAAGTGCTAGGATTACAGGCATGAGCCACCATGCCCATTCTGGAGTCTCTTTACTTATTGCAGAAGATTATGTCAGTCAAGATGCAAAATAGATCCGGGGTTTTATCCATGAAATCCTAATCCTCTCTTCCAATTCCTAGCTGAACTCCAGATGAATCAATTTCCCTTATATTTAACCCACCATATAACAGGAACGTTTAAGAATAGAATATCACCAATAAATGTGGTTATTTTTGATGGCACCATTATCATGGATAAATGTTAATTGTTATATGTATAATATAGTTATCAAGCAACACCGAAGAATTTTGGTCCCACATATTGAAACTCGTGTCAAGTTACAGGGTGAGCAGTTTATACGAAGAAGGAACATGCATAGTGGCAATGGTGCACATTTGTCATTGCTGTTTAGAAAAAAAATGTTTTCATAGGATTCAGCAGCCAGACAATTAAATTCAGAAATTCATCTCGTGGTTCTTCATGAAAAGCAAAAAAATATTACCACCTGAGCAAGAGCTATGTCTGTACTCACCATCTGGTGCTATAGCATGTTTGTGGAAACCATCACGTTATCTGCATCAGTTTCAGCAGCCAGAGGGACACTTTGTATAGAACATGCATATTTGTATTATTAAGTAGAATTTTGTCTTTTTCTTCATCTGCTTCTTACAGCAAGGTGATTACGTTATTTAATTCTGAACTATGGATATTTGTCTTTGTTTGATAATCGTATTCACTAAGTAGATATTTTTTGAAGGAAAAGACAGAAGGAGGAGAGTTGAAGTACTTTTCAGGGGAAAAACTAAAAGGAGTAAAGTCAAGATGTTCTACCTGTTTCCTAGCCTTTAATCCTATGTTACTATTCCCATGTTTTGTTGTCCTCATATCACTCATTTTTCATTCCCTGCCTTCTCTTGTTTGATTTCATTGTCAAGATATGATCTAGTTGTGAATACCGCCTAAAATGACAGAGTCATAAAAGAGTCTGCAGTTTTCTTTGAGTTCTAAAGACTCCCATGGTGTCACAGTTTTTAGCTCACAGTGTTGGTAACAGAAAACCATTTTTTGCTGAGTTCTTTCTGATTTCTCGGTTTTATAATGAGCAATATCAATAGACAGTCCCCTGATTTCCTTCTCAGCACCCATTTGTTCTTTAATAATTATAGGAAGCTCAATAGTTTACACAGTGCCAGGTAGATAAGTAGTAGAGGTGATAGAAGGCAGACAAAATCACTTAAACTAATGACAGGAGAAAAGCCAACTCTGTCCTAGGATTTAATATTCTGGAATTCTTGACACCTTTCCTTTCTGTGCTTCATGCCTTGGACACACCACTTCACTCATTAGATTCAGTTCTGTAATTTATAACGAGCCTGGCTACTTGAGCTGGATAAACCCCCTCAACTCTTAAATTTTTTGCACTTCAATGATTTAGAAATGAGTCATATCAATTTTTAGCTATGCACTCTCATGTTGATTGTTGGAAATAGTTGATCTCCTGATGGAATTCTACCTGTAAAAATCTAATAAGTAAGTAAAAAAAAAATACACAAATACATACATAATTTAAAAATTCTCAAGAATTATTGGAAGCACTGGTAAAATTTGAATATGAAGTACAGATTATATTATGTAATCAATGTTTAACTTCCTTGATTTTAATAAATGTACTGTGATTTTAAAACAGAAAATTCTTGTTCTCGGGAAATACTTTCTGAATAATTCAAGGGTTATAAAATTAATGACTTTTAATTAATCCACAAATTTGGTGGATATGGTCAACATATTAAAGCAGTCTATAAATATGAAGAATTATAACTACTGTACCTACTGTTAGAATGTACACATTGCCACAGCCCACAGGAGCCATACCTGAAGTTCATTCATCCGATGTTGTCAACTGTGCACAGCATGGAGATGACGCTGATCTCACCATTGTGTTGCCACTATAAAAAAACTGAACACAGATGTCATTTCAGCATGGTGATTAAACTCATAGATTTTCAAGCCCAGTTTTTTGTATCCTGGCTTTACCACTTTGGACAAATTGTTTAGCTTTTCCTCGCCTCAGTTCTTCTCTTTGTAACTGGAAAACGATAGTAGCACCTACTTCATGGGCTATTTGGATAAATACACATGTTTAAATTAAAGTCACTCAGAAGAGTTGATGGCCCAAAATAAGTGCTCAAATGTCCTCTGAAGTCTTCAGTGTTACTCCACACAATTCTACCTACACAACTGGATGAAAGGCTCCCTCTGTCCCCTTGGGGGTTACACCTGTCATGTGTGCTTTAAAGGAATGACCTAGAATTTTAGAGGAACAAATTTTTTTTTCTACAATCTATCTTTTACTCTGAAAGTCTACCAGATACTCACTCTATGTAGTGTAGGGCTTACACTTAATTGTCAACCACTTTAGACTAATCACCCTGGCTACATCAAATTTTGCAAAAGAGGTAGAAAAGACCAGCAGCTCTTCAGTCAGATAGGCTTGATTCAAGCCCTGGGTCTTTCATAGATTAAGACATTAAACAAATTGAGACTCTGGAGGGTGTCACTCTGCGGCCCAGGCTGGAGTGCTGTGGCATCGGCCCAACTCCTCCTGCCTCAGTGTTCTGAGTATCTGGGACTGCACATGCCTGCCACGATGCTTAAATATTTTTTATTCCATTTTCAGTAGAAAAAAATATTGCTATTGCTCAGGCTGGTCTCAAACTCCTGAGCTCCAGTGATCCTCCTGCCTTGGCCTCCCAGATTGCTAGGATTACTTATAGGCATGAGCCACTGCTTCTGGCCCAAGTTTATGTTTTTTTGAAAAACACTCTTTTACCTTAGTTTTCCCGTCTGTAGTGGCACACATAATAAATCATAACCCACAAAGTTAACATAAAGTTAAATTAATAAATATATACAAAGCTTATGCAATGGGTCCAGAACCAATGCAAGTTTTCAATAAATAATAGTTTTTGCTTCATTTAAAACATCAAAAAAACATGTCTTGTATATTTTTGGACAAGACTTATTTTTTTATAATTTCTATTATTTTCAGTAGTCCGAACTTACACATAGAAAAAGAGAATCTGTTCAAAATGACAGCCCTAATGCTGTTTGAATATGACTATAAGACTCTTTAAAAAAATTTCTTCTTCTTCAGTTTAAATTCCATTAGCTTTGTCATACATAATGTAAAGTGATGCTACATCACTTCTTCTTGGTTATTATTTCCTGAAACACAGTCCAAGTTGTTAATGTTTTCACAAAATTGTGACACAGAAACTGCTGAATAGGCTCAGCGCCTGTGGCTCAACGGGCTAAGGCGCCAGCCACTTACAACTGAGCTGGCAGGTTCGAATCCAGCCCAGGCCGCCAAACAACAATGACGGCTGCAACCAAAAAATGGCCGGGCATTGTGGCGGGTGCCTGTAGTCCCAGCTACTTGGGAGGCAGAGGCAGGAGACTCACTTGAGCCCAGGAGTTGAAAGTTGTTGTGAGCTGTGATGCCACAGCACTTTC
>CAUYRH010117230.1:0-44780 GCA_963574655.1 Perodicticus potto | reverse complement strand
TTTTTTTGTAGAGACAGAGTCTCACTTTATCGCCCTCGGTAGAGTGCCGTGGCGTCACACAGCTCACAGCAACCTCCAACTCCTGGGCTTAGGCAATTCTCTTGCCTCAGCCTCCCGAGTAGCTGGGACTACAGGCACCCACCACAACGCCCAGCTATGTCCTAGAATATTAAATGAACTTTTAAATATAACTGTAAACCTGTATTCTATACATACCCCTGTATGTATATTCTGCACATACAAAGCAAATCTCCTCTTATAACATAGCTTTCTATAAATAATTAGATATTATGTATGTCAAGTGATGTACTCCAGGACACAACAACTTCCTATGGAAAGACTGAACCTAACTTGTCTTTAAATATCTTTCCTGGCCAGACTCATATTCTTGGAACAGGACCAAACTAAAACAGTGTTGGCATATGTTATTATTTCTCTAGCTTAAAAGCGGCCATGGTTCTTGTCCTTAAGATCTCAGTCTGTATAAATTAGAATTTACATATGCAGCACCCATGATATTGAATCGCAAGCCATAGTTGCTGCCATTACAGTAACAGCCTTTTATAACGTAGGTGTCTTTTTCCCTCCAGAGTGTTATCAGCCTAGCCTGCTGGAGTGTTGTATCAAGATACACAGCTCATCATTTTACACTTTAATAGCTGCAGAGCCCGCAGGCGAGAGCATCTTTGCAGTTCCAAGTTCCGAGGCTTTCTTCCTTTGCTTGTTTCCTCCTTTCTTCTTCCCCCAACCTTTGTTTTCCTCTATGTTCCTCTCTTCTCCTCCCACTCTCTCTTCCATCTGCTGTGCCTCCACAGTTTGAGTCACAGGCTGCGTCCCGTCCTGAAGGCGTGATCATTAGTCAGGGTGCAGGCTCAGCCTTGGCTTTCTGCGGACATCAGGGAGACTGCGGGGCGGGCTCAGGCAGCTGGGTACCTCCAGAGTTATTGCTGAGCCCAAGGGCGGTGACAGGCACAGTGACAGCAGGGACAGCCGGAGAACTGGTGCTGACACTGATGGAGGCTGTGGAGGGGAGGGGGAGAGGGGCTGCTGCCGCCTGGAGCCCTGGGGCACAGGTGTGACAGCAGATCAGCGCCCCATGCCTGCCTGGTCTCTGTAGGGAAACCTCAGCCCCACCGGGACTCAGAGTGAAGATATTAAGCTGATTGTCTTCCTGGGGTGTCTCCAGGGGTCGGTATGACACGGAGTGAGAGTCAACCCCTGTGCCTGGGACCAGCCAGCCTTTCCCCTCTCTCTCTTGCCTCAGTCCATCCCCTCCTTCTTCCTCTGGGGAAGGAACAGTACTCTGGTACTTTCTGACATTCACTATGGAGTAATGTTCTGGAATCCCCAGGTATTCGAATTGCGTAAGTCAGGGGACTCAGGAGGAAGTAGGGTGCTCTCAGAGTCCGGCCCTGTGGGCAAGAAGGAAGGTCTTTCCTTCCTTTCACCATGCCTTTAAAAAAATGTGGTGCTGTTCTTCTGGTAAGTCACGGTCATAGCCCTTTCATATTTTCTTCAGCTTAGAGTCCATGTCAGAACTGGGACCCTGCTTTGTTGTGAAAAGTGGGGTGTGAAAGCTGAAATGCCCATAAAGGTGTGCCTTCCTTCAACTGTCAGACGAGATAGAGCTCTGAGTGGGCCCGGGAAACTGGGTTGAAGTGAGGAACCCTGCTTCCCCACCTCTCTGCTTATTCTGAGCCAAGTTGCTGCCTCTTCCCTAGGGATGAAATTTGGGATTACAAGCCAGAACAATCAAAGCCCAAGATTGGCATGGGCTCCCAGGGGATGGAGGTGGGGGTGGCCTTCTCCCTGTTGTCCAGACTCTTGCTGTTTTCAGCCGGCCATCTCTAGAAAGGGCAGATGTGGGAAGACCGGCAGTCCCCACCCTAGGTGAATTGCAAGGTACTCATTGTAATCTGCACATCCTCCTCGTTTTCCTAGGCCTCTCCCCTGCCCTTTGTGTCCTAGTTTCTTTCTGATTTACTTCTGGGGATTATGTGCTCCACACTGTTCTACCCAGGAATGCCCAAACTAGGCCTCTGGGGCAGGAGTTCAGCCATAAAATTACTTCTCCTTTTTCCTTTCTCCCCATTTCATCACAACTCTGGTTTCCCTGGGTGGTTCATCTTAGCTAGTAGTTAAAGAGAAAACCGCCTAATTAAGCTAATTCAAATAAAAGTCAGGACAATACTCTTCTTAAAGAGTTTGGCTATTTCTCCTTACCCCTAAAAATAACCACACAGGATAGCACATTGGGCTGAGATGAGGGAATCTTCTTTAATCCAAGACTGTCCTCTTTCCCCTCTGCAGCCCCTAAGCTCTGCACCTCCTCTAGGGACGGTGGGGCTTTCTTACCACCTCTCCTGCCTCGTGGAGAAATTTCAAGGGATTTAAGGTGGAAGCTGCAAAATATCCCTGGTAATGGTTCTCAGAAAGGCACTTGGCGTTTTTAACTTGAAGGGTCCTTGAGTGGATGTCCACATCTCTGTTCCAGGAGCTAGTCCCAATCCTCAGCTACCCACGCCAGCCTCCTAGTACCCCTGGAACTTGAGAGCTGCCAGAAGCAAAATAGATTGTTGTCGACCTCAGAGGAAAATAGGTGCGATTGTCCATTTGTGATGAGGAGGCTTTCCATAATCTCCCGGAACAGAAAGAATGAAGAGGCCAGTTTTCCTTTTATGACATGTTTCCTGGGTGTGCTTTGCTCCTTTGGAAGAGACACAGGAGACAGGAGCAGAAAAAGGGGGCCCCCAGGTACTTCTGAGGCAGGTGAGCTGCAGCCTAGATGAAAGCCCTCTTCCTGGCGGGCAGGGCTACAGAGATGGTGCAGAGACGGGCACCACGTGCATCATTTCTCAAACAGCAGCAAGGGACTTAGTGGAGGTGAAATTCCTCCTCCTCGTCTCAGTTGACCTGCTCAGCCAAAGGTGGAATGTCACGGGATGCATACCTTGAAGGTCAGTCGGGATTTTGTCCATGTGAAAGGCAGGAAGGAAGGGATTTGTTGACTCCTGTATCAGGAAGTCTGAAGTTCGACTTCTCAGATGTGAGTGGGTTTAGGGGTTTAAGTGACATCCTAAGTCCCATCTCTCTCCTTCCGATGGCTTGTTTGTTGTTATATTGGCTCCTAAGATAGACTCTCTCCACCCAGGGGCAAAGGTGGCCTCTGGCATTGATAAGTGTCACACTGGTTTTTTTTCGTTTTTTTGTTTTTTTTTTTGCACATTTTCTAGCTGAGCTCCATCAAAAGTCCCAGGGCGGCTCTGATAGGCCTGGCTTGGGTCAAGAGTCCTTATCTGAAACAATAGTGACACCCAGGAGACGAAGGACCCCAGCTAAGTCACGTTATAATTCCACCACATGTAGAGAAGGCCAGACAAGAAATCGGCCGTCCTAGTAAGTAGGGGAGGAGCAATTCTCAAAGGGAAAATATACTAGGCAGATAAAAAACAATATATCCATACGCTTTGTGTCAACTTATTCATTGCTAATGCAAATTAATAACCAATAGGGTGGGATATGAGAGTGATATAGAGATTTATAAGACGTGATTTTTGTCCTTAAAGATCATATAATTGTTCTGGAAGCTGGTCACATCCTTTAATAATTTGAGGGGACATGAATTCATTGGAAAATTTTTTTTTTTTAAGACAGAGTCTCACTATGTCCCCCTGGGTAGAGTGCCATGGCATCACAGCTCACAGCAACCTCAAACTCTTGGGCTTAAGCAATTCTCTTGCCTCAGCCTCCCAAGTAGCTGGGACTACAGGCGCCTGCCACAATGCCCGCCTATTTTTTTATGGTTGCAGTTGTCATTGTCATTTAGCTGGCCTGGGCTGGGTTCGAACCTGCCAGCCTCAGTGTATGTGGCCGGAGCCTTACACACTGAGCTACATATGGGTACCGCCTCACTGGAAAATATTTGCTGAGTGTTTACTTAATGCCAGACATAGCTCTAGATTTCTGCTATACAGATATAAAAGGTAACTCTCTTCCTACAAAAATCTTAAAATCAAGTGGGAGAATCAAACAAACCAGCAAACCTTTATAAGGTAGGGCCATTAAGTGTGATGACAGAAATGTGTGCAGGTCTCATGAGAGCGCCCAAAGTCATCAGTTCAAACTTAGACTCAGAAAAGTGATGCATGAGCCAGAGCTAGAAAAGCAAATGGAAGTCAGAAGAGGCTGGAGGGTGGGGAAGGGTCTTGCAGCAGAGGGATTAGTTTGTGCCAAGGTACAGGGGTGTGGAGTAGGGTGATAGGTTTGGAGAACTGTAATAAAATCATGCCTCCCTTAATGATGGGAATCCATTCTGAGCAATGTGTCCCTTGGTGATTTTGTTACTGCATGACCAGCACGGAGTGCACTTGCAGAAACCTGGACGGCAGAGCCTGCTGCACACCGGGCTGTATGGTGTAGCCTGTTGCTCCTGGGCTATAAACCTGCATACACGTGTCTGTACTGCCACTGTAGGTAACTGTAACACAATGGCTACTATTTGTGTATCTAAACAGAGGAAAGGTACAGTAAAATTATGGTATTGTAATCTTATGGGACTTCTGTTGCATATGGTCTGCTGCCGACTTCAACGTGATTTGGTACATGACTGTGGTTTGAATGGAGTATGTGAGGGGTGAAAGGAGAGATGAACCAAAACTGGTGGGCAGGAGCCGTGTCACAGAGAGCTCTGTGGCAAGCTTACAGATTTGAGATTGTCCGGAGAAAATTGTAAACAGAGAATGGACTCATCCAGATTTTCCAGTGAGCAAACCCGTCCTGATAGCAGGTGGAGTGGAGGGGGCCAGAACAGAGGCAGGAAGAGTGGTCTGAAGCCAGCTATGGCAGGGCACTCAAGGGGTGGTGAGGACTTATTCTTTATAGGGAGTGCCGGCTGATAAAATAGGACAATTCGAAAAATCGCCATTTTGCAACCGCAATTCAG
Source organism: Perodicticus potto (assembly GCA_963574655.1). NCBI lineage: Eukaryota > Metazoa > Chordata > Mammalia > Primates > Lorisidae > Perodicticus > Perodicticus potto. Next base: position 39,838 of record CAUYRH010117230.1, on the reverse strand, counting down.
GCAAGGACTAAGATTGACAGATGTAAGCTGAGTATGGTCTCAAGGAATCACTCCATGGATTATTAATTACAAAGGGGAAACTGGACCTTTGCAATGGAGAGGTCTGGTGGCCATCGCCTTAAGCAAGAGGTCAATCTTTGCCTAGTGGGACCACTGATGCTACCGGCTTTCCGATGTGATGCATTAAGAGGAATGACATCTCCTGGCTCGGCACCTGTGGCTCAACGGGCTAAGGCGCCAGCCACGTACACCTGAGCTGGCGGGTTCAAATCCAGCCCCCAGCCCCGCCAAACAACAATGACGGCTGCAACCAAAAAATGGCCAGGCGTTGTGGCAGGTGCCTGTAGTCCCAGCTACTTGGGAGGCAGAGGCAGGAGACTCGCTTTAGCCCAGGAATTAGAGGTTGCTGTGAGCTGTGATGCCACAGCACTCTATCCAGAGGGACAGCTTGAGGCTGTGTCTCAAAAAAAAAGAGGAATAACATCTCCTACACAGTATTCTTTCCAAAGATGTTGAACATGAGGAAACAATTAGAAAAATCCAGAATATGGGAGATTCTGTAAGAAAAGTATCTAGAACCCTTCAAAGATTCAGTATCATAGAAAACAAAAATAAAAACAAAGTAGGAAGGTACCGTTCTAAATCAAAAGAAGTTACGGGAACCCAACAACCACATAAAATATGTAACCCTTGATAAAATCCTTGATCAAAAACTTAAAAACAGTATAAAAGGCACTTTCAGGATAATTGGGGACATTTGAGTATGAACTACATATGAAATACACATATGATTAATAGTTTTCTCAGGTGTGATAATGATACCATAGTTATGTAGGAGAATGTCTTTATTCTTAGGTGATGCAGGAGAATTGAGGGGTGAAGCATCATGATGTCTTCAGCCTATTTGCAAAGGGTTCAGGGAAACAGGTGACATACCTGGACGCTTTTATATATATCTGCAGAGCATGACTGACGTACTGATGTTCTTACGGAGGTGGCAAAATGTTGAGCCTTTTTTGTTTGAGTGAAAGATACATGGAAATTCTTGCATCATTCTTGCAGGTTGTTTTTTTTACAGGTTTAAGTACCATGAAAAAGAATGAAAAGGAGGAGGAGAAGCAGAATGAATGACAGCTTGAGCCAAGGCAGTGGCGGTGGGGCTGGGGAGTGTCTTGGTCAGTTCAGGCTGCTATGACGGAGCACTCTAGGCCGGGTGCTTTCTAAACAACAGCAGTTTATTTCTCACAGCTCTGGAGGCTGGAAGTCTGGGATCAGAGTGCCAGCATGCTGGCTTCTGGTGAAGGCTGTTTTCTGGTCTGCAGCCTAGCAACTTCTTATCATATTCTCCCACTGTGGAGGGAGGGCTCGAGCACGGGGGTCTATTTACAGAGGCGCTAATCCTACTTATGGGGCCAGAGCCCTTGCAACTTAATTGCCTCCCAAAGGTCCCATTTCCCACCTCCTGATGGCATCACCTGGGGGCTAGAATTTCACAGATGAATTCTGGAGGGACACAAACATTCAGCTCACTGCAGGGAGGAAGGTTGGAATATGGGGATCTGCTCGATTTGAAATGATGTTTGGGGATTCACCTGGGATGAAATTAGGGCTAGAGGCCAAATCCAGTCCTGAACAAAGATTATATGACGCGCTTGATGAATGCAGATGGAGGCAAAAAATCACAACAGCAGCACCACCTAACTTCCCACACTGGAAAGCAGAGAGCTGTGGAGTCAGGAGCTGAGCTGCTGTGCAGCTGTGAAGGCGGCCGGCTCTTCTGGGCGCTTCCTCTGAGCATGAGAAGACTAGGCCAGATGTTCTCGCGGTCCTGTTTCACCTTTTACAAGTACAGAGCTGCAGTTCCCCTTCCGTATCGATGTTCCGGAGTCATCTGAGCTAAGTGCTAATGAGATTTTGTCACGTCTGCCATTTCATCCTCTCGGTCCTAATGTACCTTTTTTTTTTTTTTTGAGACAGAGCCTCAAGCTGTCACCCTGGATAGAGTGCTGTGGCATCACAGCTCACAGCAACCTCCAATTCCTGGGCTCAAGCGAGTCTCTTGCCTCCGTCTCCCCAAGTAGCTGGGACTACAGGCGCCCGCCACAACGCCCGGCCATTTTTTGGTTGCAGCCGTCACTGTTGTTTGGCGGGCCCGGGCTGGATTCGAACCCGCCAGCTCAGGTGTACATGGCTGGCGCCTTAGCCCATTGAGCCACAGGCGCCGAGCCAGTCCTAATCTTTTTAGGCAGGCTTCTTGGCCACCCTCTCTTGAGAGCCTGTCGTAGACTAAACCAGGTCCTCACAGAACTTGGCCCCTTCCAGCGGTGTAGTTGCCGGTTCCTGATCTTGGTGTAATGACAGGGCTTCCTCCCGGGCTCTTGAATATTGCTTTCTATTTAATAACATCTTTGATTTCCTCTTGGTTATACAGCTAACACACACTGAGGGTAGAACATCTAAAAAAAATGGGGAAGCTCTGTAGAAGAAAACTTAAATTATTCACAACTCCACTAATTTACCGATTGCGACTAATACAATTTGTTTTTTCTGAATGGATCTGTGTGTGCGTGCACATATAGTTTTCTTTATCACATATATCATTTTCTATTCTGATTTTTTTCATTTAATAATATGTCTGGAGAACTCTCTTGAGAGGGAATGGGACATACCATCATTTTGTAGTTTCTTTTTTCCAGAATTTTCCAAGTTTGCTTTGGGAGGCTGAGGCAGAAGGATCACTTGAGGCCAAGAGTTCAAGACCAGCCATAGCAATAGCAAGACCCCATCTTTACCAAAGAAAGAAAAAAAGAAAAATGAGCTGGGCATAGTGGCATGCACCCGTAGTCCCAGATACTCAGGAGGCTAAAGCTGAGGCAGAATGATCATTTGAGCCCAAGAACTACAGTTGCAGTGAGCTGTGATGATGCCACTGTACTCCAGCCTGGGTGACAGCAAGACCCTGTTTTGTAAAAAAAGAAAAACATAATTTCACAAGCTTGTGACCTCATGTTTAACTTGTGACCTCATGTTTAACAGCTCTCCGTGTATGAAACACATTAGATACTCAAGAAATGTAATGTTAAAATGTGTTTCTTTATCCTCATATCTCCCCGTATAATTAAAAGATGAAATATTTTTATATATGAATATTTCCACATGACTAGGTAACTCTTTGCCCACCTTCCCTTGTTCAAATGTGAGGCTGGCCTATTACATCACCAATACTAAGTGGGGAAATAGCAGGGTAGGGAAAGAACAAGGGGAAGAATTATGTATTTAGAATTTCTTAGTTCATAATGCTGTATCATTAATGGCAGGTCCATAGGAATGCTCCTGGGTGGTGGTGGTGGAATTTGGAGGGGTTGTGTCTGGTGCGTGTGTCGTAGGGGAGAGGCAAGTAGGAAGAGTAAGGAAATGAAGATGATGGGTGTTGAGGCCCATGTGGCAACTACTCTGGAGAGTCCCTCTCTCCCTTTCTTACTAATGCCAAATAATAAAGTCTCATTTCAACGTATTGTGGGGGAGGAAGGGGATAGATGGATAGACGTGGTGGTGGGGAATGGATTCTAGAACATTTTTAAAACAAAAACAAAACCTGCATTAATCATGGGCATTTTCTAATGTCATTAAATTAATTCAAAAACATCCTAACACTTGACAGATGGATATTCTTAAATGTCTCCAAGGAAGAATGTAGCATCTAATATTTTGATCCAAGAAATTCAAACCACTTAATTCATCCTCATGGTTCCCCTGGGAAGCAAGGAGAAAGAAGAAACTACTCTCCACCACCTCTTTTATGTGATATATGTCCGTGTACATTTTTATTATGCACTTAACTTTACAGAAAAGGAAATCCCATAAACTAGGTGCATCTTTCTAAAATCACTTCCAACCCACATTAGCATGTACACAGTCACGTGAGATTGTTGCCTGTGTACTCCTTGTTTCTCTACATTTTCCCCAAATATACACATTTCAATGGCCATCATACTTACTTTTAATGGCTATATGACATTCTGTGTTATTGGTAAGTCATAGTACATTCAATCATATCTTTATTATAAGAGTTTTTGAGGTTTGTTTCTGAATTATTATACTTTACTTACTCATTTATTTATATTTTTGGTGAAGATGGGATCTTGCTATGCTGCCCAGGCTGGTCTCAAACTTGTGGTCTTAAGCAATCCTGCCTCCTCAGCCTCTCAAAGTGCTGGGATTATAGGCATAAGCCACCATGTCTGGCATGTTTCTAAATTATTTTAAACATCCTAAGTAATATTATGAATGCATCATTCTGCAAAGAATTATTTTTCCTTTTGGAATGTTTACTTGAGGCCCACTGATGCTGGCTTTCATTATTTCACTGCTAGACGCGTAGGTAGATAACAGAACCTCTAGGCTGTTTGATTTGTATTAATCTAATTTCTATCAGTGGTTTAGATCATGGTTTCTGTCTATTTTCCCATGCATAAACTTGTCTCTTCTTACCCTTTTACATTCTGGCTGTTTGCCAAGTAAAAGCTAAGGATTAGCCAGATACATTTTTATTAATTCAACATTTTTGTAGGAGTGTAAAATTTTATGAGTTATATTTGTCATGAATCACATTCTGTGGCCTTCCTTTTTTAAACTTTGCTCAGTTGCATTATTTTACATGATGTATTTTTAGATATTAAGAAGGGCTGAAATGGCAGCTCTGCCTGTAATCCTAGCACTTTGGGATCCACTCAAGGAGGATCACTTGAGGTCAGGAGTTCAAGACAGCCTAAGCAAGAGCAAGGCCCCGTCTCTACAAAAAAATAGAAAAATAGCCAGGCAGGTATCTATAGTCCCAGCTACTGGGATGGAGGCTGAGGCAAAAAAATTGCTTGAACCCAAGTTTGAGGTTGCAGTGAGCTAGGATGAGCCCATCACATTCCAGCTGGGGCAGCAAATGAGATCCTATCCCCCCGCCTCCAAACAAAAAAAAAAAACAGGGAGGAGGAATTATAGCAGGATGCACTCACGGACTCTTCCAGTGATTTCGATTGCTCTTGGAAACCTTTACCTTACCCCTGCAATTCCTGCCACCTGGATCCTCTGGGCTTGGTGCAAGAGAAGAAAGTAGCATTGGCTTGTGGTTGAGGCGGGACCTGGGCTCTCCTATGAAAACAGCCTCCTTCCTAGGGAACGTGAGAGCTGGACTATTAATCACCAGGGATGTTGTTATCAGTACCTTGGTTTTTCACTTCACTATTTGTTCCAAAATGATTATTGTGATATCTCAGAATTAAATCTCTGGCTATCCCCTACCATATGGTGAGGGACCAGAACTGATTATTCCCAGAGCAGCCCATGGGTCACAAAACATGCTTGCTCTGGGCCACTGTGATCACGTGGTTATCTTCTTTCTGTTATCCTGGCTCTGAACCAACCTCACATATTTCCGTGGCTTAAGACAAGAGGTATGAGATCCTGGTTCCAAACTGAAGGCTATCTTCATGGTCATGACCAGAGAGAGAGGGAGTCACCTGTCTGTTGGGCTGTACTTGCCACACTTGTGGCAGCTCCTCTTCTACAGTCCTTGCTGGAATTTGGAGTGGTGGCATCTGGATGAATGCTTTGTGCCAGCGACTGTGGTGAGGGCAGGTGCTTGAAAAGCTGTTGAACCACATCTACAGACTCAGTCATCCTGCTCAGCTGTGCACAGTTTAAACACAGGAGGTTATTGCTCCTGGAACTGAGCTCTCCACTCTAATTCTGCCGAAATATGAGTACTAAGGCCGGGATGAGAATTCGCAATGATGCTGGGGAACCCTGGAGATCTTCTGGGATTCAGAGATGGGTGTGGTAAGGGAGGGCGATAAAGGGAGATTATCAGATGATTATCTACTGATGTGTTTCGAAGAAGGTGCACTCTAAAGCTTTTAGATAAAAGGATATGTTTTCAAAAAATAAAAAATAAAATTTCTTTAGTAACTCTGAAATTCATAGTAACAGAGGAATGCAAAATCCAACATTAAGGAGATGTCAAGAGAAAGCTGTTCACATATAGGCAGAGTGAGAAATTTCAAGAACAAGACAAAGGGCCAGGTGCAGTGGCCCATACCTATAACCCTAGCACTGTGGGAAGCTGAGGAGAGAGGATTTCTTGAGCTCAGAAGCTTGAGACCAGCCCAAGCAAGAGCAACACCCATCTCTACTAAAAATAGAAAAATTAGCTAGGTATCTTGGCATGTGACTGTAATCTCAGCTGCTCAGGAGGCTGAGGCAGGAGACTCGCTTGAGCCTGGGTGTTTGAGGTTGCCCTGAGACAGGATGATGCCACTGCACTCTAGCCTGGGTGACAGAGTGAGGCTACGGGAAGAGAGAAAGAAAGAAGGGAAGGAATGAAAAGAAAGGAAGTAAGGGAGGGGAGAGAGAGAGGGAGAGAGAGAAAATTTTTTAAAAAGAACAAGACAAAGGAGGGTAAGACTCAGGGCCTAAAGAAAGGGCTGAGGACAGTGGGTAAAGGTTGGGAGAGGGTCTGGCTGAAACCGGCAAGGCTGGTCTCAGGCACTGTCGTGTGCCTAGGGATCCTCTGGCTCAGCTCCCTCACCAATAAATCTCTAAGCACAATGCTACCAGGACATAAATTGCTTCATCCTTTTAATCAGCTTTCTTTTTAAAACTCAAGTAGCTACTTTGGTTTCATCTTATTTAATATTATCTGGGAAATCACAAGTTTGATACGCTAGTTATGCGTTTTTCTAATACATATTCAGATAAACACATAATCAGTCAAAGTTTCTATCTTCTATCTATTGATTGATCTATCTGTGAAGCACCGAAATCTCAGGTGCTGGCCAGTGGTGTGCACGCCATTCTCTGGAAAATCCATCCTCTCTTCACCCCGTAGCCGGTGGCTCAGCCGTCATCATCTCTTACTAAAACGATTTGAACAGCCTCAGGGATGGCTCAGTCTTCAGTACTGGCTCCAGGTCAATCCTGTCTACAGACTAAAACCAGAGTGGTAAATGCTAAATGAAAATTCGATTGTGCATAACACACCGCTCGCTCTCCTAATACTATTAAAACCATAATCAAGAGTTTTCTTGGGGTAGAAACTCCTGAGAACAAAGAGAACAGGAGAAGCGACCACAACCACATTTTGGAGGCTAGAAAGTGTGTGGACAGGAGCTCCTAGAGAGTGTGAGCCGTCAAAAGTAGAGAACAAACCCAGAAGAAAGGAAGACATGGGATTCAGGGAACGGGAAGCTGACACCGGAGAGAAAGGGATGGGAAAGAGGAATCCCAGGATGACACTTGCTAGTCCAGGCTAGAGCAGGTCAGCAGGTTCAGGAGAGATTTCTCCAAAACAGGAAACTGATAGAATCCCAGAAGTGTCTGAACACATTGAATGGAGTTTTACTCAACTAGAGGAGATTTCTTTTTTTTTTTCTTTCGAGACAGAGTCTCACTTTGTCACCCTCGATAGAGTGCCGTGGCGTCACAGCTCACAGCAACCTCCACTCTTGGGCTTAGGTGATCCTCTTGCCTTAGCCTCCCAAGTAGCTGGGACTATAGGTGCCCGCCACAGTGCCGCCAAGTGAGACTCTGTCTCACTTTGTCACCTTCGATAGAGTGCCGTGGCGTCACAGCTCACAGCAACCTCCACTCTTGGGCTTAGGTGATTCTCTTGCCTCAGCCTCCCAAGTAGCTGGGACTATAGGTGCCCGCCACAGTGCCCAGCTATTTTTTGTTGTTGTTGCATTTTGGCCAGGGCTGGGTTCAAACCCACCACCCTCAGTATATGGGGCCGGCGTCCTACTCACTGAGCCACAGGCACCACCCAACTAGAGGAGATTTCAATTTGTGATAGATACACGAAAAATTGGACAACTGATAAAATAACAGTCATATTAACTCCAGACAAAATGTTGTATAGGAAAAGAAAAATAATTATGTTGCACTCCATGCGGCAGGGGTTGGTTGTAAGGGCCAAAGCTTCTCCTCTGTAGCAGAAATTGATAGATAATGAGAAAACTGGAAAATCAAGTTTGATATATGGAGGTATATCTGAAAATAAAAAGCAAAAGTATTTGAAAGTGGTACACTCTGGGAAGGAGGACAGCACATAGAGTTATTTGACTCTTGAAATTGTAAGCATTGCATACATTTGAATTTAAAACATCAGATCATATTTCCTTCCTGCTTAAAACCATATACAGATGATTCCCAAATTACAATGGTCCAATTTAGGATTTTTTTTTTTTTTTTTAGGGAAAGGGTCTAGCTATGTTGTCCAGGCTGGTCTCCTCTTGAGCCCAGGGGTTAGGAGATCAGCCTGGACAATATAGCTAGACCCTTTCCCTAAAAGTGGCGGAATTATAGGCAATTTAGGATTTTTCTACTTTACAGTGGTGCCAAAGCAATATACATTGAGTAGAAACCATTCTTTGAATTTTGAATTTTAATCTTTTCAAAATGAAAATGAGATCTCATGGGATGGTGGACAGTGGCAGGGAACCATTCTGTTTTCTACTTTCATTGTGGTATTGGATACATTACATGAGATATTTAACACTATTATAGCCCATCGACCTAAGAATGGATTAATAAATTGTGGTATATGTATACTATGGAATACTATGCAGCCTTAAAAAAAGATAGAGTCTTTACCTCTTTTGTGTTTACATGGAGGGACCTGGAACATATTCTCCTGAGTAAAGTATCTCAAGAATGGAGGAAAAAGTATCCAATGTACTCAGTACTTCTATGAAACCAACTTATATTTACTCACACTTTCTTATAAAAGACAGAACATAACTATAGCCAGAGATGAAGGAGAGAAATGGAGTGGGAAGGGAGGGGAGAGGGGAGGTTTGATAGAGGGAGGGTAAACGTCAGGACCACACCTATGGAACGTATTGCAATAGTACAAGTCAAATCTGTCAAGTGTAGAACATAAATGTCTTAACACAATAATCAAGTAAATGAGGTGAAAGCTATGTTGATTGCTTTAATGTAACCACGTCAGGTTGTATAAAAAATATCAACACATTGTACCCCACATACGCAGAAATGTATTCATGATCTATGTGTATATGACTTAATAATAAAAAAAAACACTATTATAAAACAGGCTGTATGTCAGATGACTTTGCCAACTGTAGGCTAACTAATGTACATGTTTTGAGCACCATTAACGTAGGCTTGGCTAAGCTAAGATGTTCAACAGATGAGGTATTTTAAATGCATTTTCAACTTACGATATTTGCAACTTTTTTTTTTGAGACAAAGCCTCAACTGTTGCCCTGGGTAGAGTGCTGTGGCATCACAGCTCACAGCAACCTCCAACTCCTGGGCTCAAGCGATTCTCCTGCCTTGTCTCCCAAGTAGCTGGGACTACAGGCACCCACCACAACACCCGTCTATTTTTTGGTGGCAACCGTCTTTGTTGCTTGGTGGGCTGGGCTGGATTTGAATCCGCCAGCTTAGGTTTATGTGGCTGACGCCTTAGCTGCTTGCGCCACAGGCGCTGAGCTGATATTTGCAACTTATGATGAATTTATTGGGATGTAACTGATACGGGAAAGTGTACCCCAAGACTGGAAGGCCAAGTGGGTTTTCGACTTCCCACAGGAAAGAATTCAAGAGGGAGCTGACATAGTAAAGTAAAAGCAAGTTTTTTAAAGTAAGAAACAGAAAGGCAGGTGCTCCAGAGGCAGAGCAGCGGCCATATCTCTGAGCAATACAGTAGCACTTTGTTTGAGTTTCTGGGGTCTTGTTTTATACTTTTTACTTAATGTACATGTTAAATGGTGGGAGGATTAGTCATAAGATTTCTGGGAAAGGAGCGGGGAGTTCCTGAAAGTGAGGGTTCCTTGTAGGGGCACAATCATCTGTGCCCTTGTAAACTCAATCAGTCTCCCATTTTGTGAAGGCAAGTTTAAAGTCTTTTGTGAGTTAGAAAGGAAAAAATCCTGGCAGGGTTTTCCAGGCTACTCCCTGAAGACGATTAACTGCCTCCAAATGATTGGTTAAAGGATTAAGCATTTAAACCACTTATTTCCCCAAAATCTTGTTTTGTGATTACTTAGCATAAAAATAACTTTAGTAAAGTAGTTATCAGTTAAGCCAGTTAAACCTTAGCCCATAAGGATAGTTTTACATAACATTAAGTGGTTACCAGTTAATCCAATTTATTTTATTTTATTTTTTATACTTTTATTTATTTACTTTTTGTTGTTGTTGTTGCAGTTTGGCCAGGACTGGGTTCAAACCCACCACCCTCGGTACATGGCACTGGCACCCTACTCACTGAGCCACAGGCGCGGCCAGTTAATCCAATTTATCCATAAACTTGTAAGTACCAGGCAGTAAAAGACCTGGGGCCAGGTTTAAAGTCATATGTTCATTGATTAAGTCATGAGATTAAGCTATATGTTTGTTGATTAAGTTATGTGCCTATATAAGCCTTGGTGGAAGAAATAAATTTACTCAAAGGCCTGAGTGAGCCTCAGCTGCTGAATGCCAGAGTGAGCTTCAGCCATCAATCATTCCGTCTGCGGTGCTACCTCTGCATCATCGATCGGGGTGCTGGGTGGCAGCAACAGTTCCTTCCCCTTATAAACCATATAAGGTAGTTCTAGGAGTTACCTGATATTTGCAAACTATATGCCCTGGTGGGAGGTTCTTTTGTTAATGTTAATGTATTAAAAGCAGGGTACAAAGAGCAGTGAGGGTAACCTGAGGTCATTTTTCATGGCTGTTTTGGATCTAGCTAGCTTTGAACAGTTTCTCCACAGGTTCTTGTTTTATTAAAGACCTTGGCTCTTGCCTTCTGACTCCTTATTAGGCAGGGCGCACTGGTTCCCTTTCTCATAATCCCATGGTAAGTGGAGGAAGCATCTGTAATGGCTTTGGTAAAATAACTTACAATCCTTTTATGGTAGGCCCTACACATTGCCAGGAGCTCATCTTTCTCTGGTCCATATTTGCACATTCTGGGTCAAGATAGACTTTGCCCCTAGAACCAACTATGTCCTCTCCTCTCTCACAGTCAGAATTGTGAATATGCCGCACCCAGAACTCTCTCCCTCCTCCCCATTCACTTCTCTAGGTGAACTCCAAGTCACCTTCGAGCTTTAGCTTGACCTTCACTTCCCACGGAAGTGCACCTATGCCCCCTAAACTCCCACCCCCTAGACTAGGGGAGGCTTCCCTACCAACTGATTCCCTAATTCCCCCCTTTCCGTATGCAGCTGCCACCCTTGCCGCCACTGCTTTAATGATTTTCAACACTCCATCGGAGTTGAACTTCACCAGGTCAGAGAAATATTAGCCTTTTTCTTCTTTATGTTCTTAGGGACTCCCACTGTGCCACGCACATGGTAGCACTAACTACATAGTTGTCAAATAAACGAATTCGACTGTCTAGCACCCTGGGAAATTTTTATCAAAATCCCTTTTATCAAAATCTGTTCTCAGCTGACTTTCAATTTGCAAAGAATTTGGGCATCTAAATTTATATCTGAATGAACTATATAAAAGCCAAATGCATAACAGGCTGCTTCTCTGTAGAAGATCCCTTCCAAGTCCCTCATATCATATTCTGCAGTGGGTCCCCTGTTAGGCCTGTGGTCCCAAGTCCCCAGGCTGAGGACTGGTACTGGTCTGCGACCTGTTAGGAACTGGGCCTCACAGCAGGAGGTGAATGGCAGGTGATTGTGCAAAGCTTCGTCTGTATTTCTGTCCACCCCTCATCGCTGGGATCACTGCCTGAGCTCCACCTCCCATCAAGTCAGCGGTGGCATTAGATTCTAACAGGAGCGCGAACCCTGCTGTAAACTGCATGTGCGAGGGATCCAGGACGTGAGCTCCCTCTGAGAATCTAATGCCTGATGATCTGAGGTGGACCTGAGGCGGTGATGCTAGCACTGGGGAGCACCTGCAAATACAGATTATCATTAGCAGAGAGGTTTCACTGCACAAAGACCATAATGAATCAATTGCTGGCAGACTTATATCAAAACCAACTGTTCCCCGAATCTGCCCCACCCTGTGGAAAAATTATCTTCCCTAAAACTGGTCCCTGGTCCCAGAAAGGCTGGAGACGGCTATGTTAGGTTCATACTACACAGAGAAGCAAAATGGTGCGCTTGTTGACCACACGGTCTCCAGGGTTGGACTACTGGATTTCGAACCCCAGATTTCTCACTAGGACTCAGAACAAGTGATTTAGCTTTCCATGACTCGATTTCCCTATCTGTAAAAATGGAAAATAATGCCTACTGTACAGGCTGTGCAAAAATATGTTTTCAGCATGAGAGGCCTGGCACACGGTCAGCACTCAATAAATCATCATTACAGTTTCCAGTTGTCTTTCTCTGAATGCACTCTAATTTGTTAATATATGTTTTTTAAGTGTAACCAGTCAAAATCAAACCCAAATTTCTACTTTGTCTGATCAGGGCAAAAGGAACAGAAGCCTAGTGCTGCCCAAGGTCCAGATATTTCACTCATTCTAATGCAATTTAAAATTACACTGGCATTTTTTAAAGCAGTCAGATCATGCTGTTGAGTCATATTGACCTTGTGTTTAATAAAACCCTCAGACCATTTGGTGTGAATCTCTGTCCAAATGGCCTTTACCCTTCCTGTATCTGGGCAATTAATTTTTTTTAAACAAAAGCAGAACTTTTGCATCTGTTCCTGGTAATTTTGTTGGTTTGAACCCAATGTTTCCACTTGTACAGATTGTTCTGAAGTTTCCTGATAGTCGACCAAACGTGTTGTCATCCTTAGATCTCTGTCATCTGTGAATTTGATAAGTATATCTTCTAATATAATATCTAAGTCATTCTTAAAGTTATTGAACAGAAAGAAGTCCAGGGAAAAAAAAATCACATGAACTTAGCAGTCTCTGCAAGTCAACAGCGATCAATGCACCGGTAGCATTCTTCATTCTCAGTTTTTCAGCCTGCAATCCCCGTCTTCTTGACACTGGTATCACAAATTACCATTTCTCAGTTAAAGATGACTGTAAAAATGGGGCTGTAAGGGTGTTGGCTGAGGCACTGTTGATAACAGTCAAAATCAGAAGACAACCTTAATGTCCAAAAAGAAGGGACAGCTTGCATACGTGTTTGTACAGTGGACAGTTTTTGCACTGCAATAAAATAACATTCTGTACATTCATGTTTTCCAAACTTATTTTTAGTCATAAATATTGTGGCTATTTGGTTTTTAGCTCTCTAGTTTTATTCCCTCCTCTGGGAATATGACTCTGACTTTCTTAAAGTAGGGAGAATTTCCCTTTCCCACTGGGTTACTTTTAGTGAAACTGTTAAATAAATCAACTTTCACTTCCCTAACCAGAAGGTGGGTCCTTTACTTAAGCTAGAATGATTGAACTGTCTCTTCAAGGACTTTAAGGATCAAAAAAAAAAAAAATTTTTTTTGGAAATGATGTAGCACAGCAGTCATGCCCTGATCCAACTGGCTACTAATTCCTGCTACCAGGAGCCCAGAGCGGTCCTGGCTCCTGCTCTTTCTGATTCTGATTTTTCATCTATCCCTTTGATTTGGCAAACTACCCGGGACCTTCTAAAAAATTGCGTTTGGCTTAAGTTATCCAGTGTTAGTTTTCATTGCTTATACCAAAAACTCTAATTGATTCAGTCAAGTCCTATAAAATATTTAAAAAAAAATTTTTTTTTGAGAAAGTCTGGCTCTGTGACCCCTGCTAGTATGCAGTGGCATCATAGCTCACAGCAGCCTCAAACTCCCAGACTCAAGGGATCCTCCTGCCTCAGCCTCCCGAGTAGCTGGGACTATAGGTGTGTGCCACCACGTCTGACTGATTTTTTTCTAATTTTTTGTAGAGATGGGGTCTCACTCTTGCTCAGGCTCATCTCAAACTCCTGAATTCAAGTGATCCACCCACCTCAGCCTCCCAGAGTGCTAGGACTACAGGCGTGAGCCCCTGTGGCCAGCCTAAAACTATTTTTTAAAATCCTAATATATAAATCAAAGTAAAAGACAGGGGTCTTGAGCAGGGGCAGTCTGTCCACGTGGTTACTCCTGCAGCTCCACAAGTGCAGTCATCTTTCAAGGATGCTGTCTTCTCTTCTCTCTCTGGTGGTATTAAATTCAAAGTTTTCTTCTGTTACTTGCATTGTCACTATTTCCTACAAGTCTTACTGTTTGTTTTGTTTTTTGTCTTCTGTCTGTCTTATGGGATCTCCCACATCCCTGATGACTTTTAACTGTCAGTTCATATTTAAAAGCAACTCAGTGAAATGACTATCGGAAATTGAAATTGGTAGGTCTACCCAGTCGTCCTGTTTTCAGCTCAACTCCTTGCTTCTGAGCTTCTTGGTGCCTTTGATCCTGAGCCTTCCTGGGGTTCTGCTGCACACACCGTCTTGCTTCTGTAGTCAACCGCTTTCAGCTTTCCTTGTTCCGCCAAATCAGTACCACTGATCCATTTATTGTCCACCTTCCAGAAATGTCATCGCTGGGCCTCTTGCCTCCTCTTCTGATGTCTTTATTCCCTCTGGGTTTTTGTATTTTTGTTCCTTTAATATAATTTTAGTGTTTTCTTAATGAAAAGGAAGTAGAGATAATAGTTTGGGTTCATTGTACTAGAAATGTCTGTCTACCTTTTCTATAATTACCGTGTTTTGTTTTTATACTAAATGCAAATACGGGTGTGTTTAACTTTATAAAGACATAGTGCTATAACATTCTCATATTGTCTACTAATAGGCTACAAGTCTATTAGTCAAATCAGAAAGAAAGAAAGATGGTTACTGTGAGTTGTCTTTAATAATGTTATACTGGCTCTAAATGCTTACTTATTTTTCAGACGTTCACAACAAGCAACCCTGCTCAATCAACCCTATTTAATTAGTTGTCAATATTTAACACTAAGCTGGTAATTAGCAGAACCCGCTATTTTCCTTCATACAAGGTCAATTCGATTTCAATTTCCTTCTGGTTTCTTGAGGCATTTTAAAGTTATTTATTGATAGTTACTTAGCATTCCCTTTTCCATATAAAAAAAATTTGTTTAGAAATGGAGGTTCTGCTGGGCGAGGTGGCTCATGCCTGTAATCCTAGCACTCTGGGAGGCTGAGGAGGGTGGATAGCGAGACCCCATCTCTACTAAAAATAGAAAAAACTGAGGTAAGAGGATCACTTAAGCCCAAGAGGTGGAGGTTGCTGTGACCTATGATGCCACGGCACTTTACCCTGGGAGACAGCATGAGACTCTGTCTCAAAAAAAAAGAGAAAGAAATGGGAGTTCTTATTTATTAAAATTAAATCAAATAAATCAATTCACGTATGTTAGGCTTTAATTCTCTTTTTGCAATGATTGTTCTAAATCTTTTCATCTTGAAGACTAGAGTAGACTGTTTCTGAGGGGAGTGGCGTGGGACTGCCTCCCGTCTAAACACCCTTCTCATCCGGGGAAATCCAAACATAACTGGAAACAGGGCTCTACTTTCCACTATGAAAACCAAAGTGGGTAGATATTCTCTCTTCTCGTCCTCTAGTGAGTGAGCATCTGATTGAGGCTCAGGGAATCAGATGCTACTGTACAGGATTTTGAATATTTCAGGAGAAATGCAAAGACACAGGTGGGAATGGGTGTCCTTTGCCAGTCATCCCAGGAGTGGAAGCAGCAAGTTGCCAGTAGTGCCCATGCCAGTGTTGTGGTCTTATCCCAGGGGCATGATCCGATAGTATTGGCTGTCCAGCCTCTCTTGGTTTTTTGTTTTGTTTTGTTTTTTTGAGATAGAGTCTCACTATGTCGCCTTGGTAGAGTGCTGTGGCATCACAGCTCACAGTAACCTCAAACTCTTGGGCTCAAGTGATTCTCTTGCCTCAGCCTCCCAAGTAGCTGGGACTATAAGTGCCTGCCATAATGCCCGGCTATTTTTGTTGTTGTTGTTGTTGTTGTAGTTATCATTGTTGTTTGGCAGGCCTGGGCTGGATTTGAACCCGCCAGCTCTGGTGTATGGGGCTGGCACCCTAGCTGCTGAGCTACAGGCGGCGAGCCCCTCTCTTGGTTTTTAACCGGGTTTTGATCTTGATGTTGTGGATTTCTCATCGATTCTGTGAACTACCCTACACTGTTCCAGTAAATCTCTTTCCTGATTAAGTTAGCCAGAGTTGGTTTATGGTATCTGGACCAAGAACCCTAACTGACACAGAGAAATTGGTATAAGGAGATGGTTGTAGGCAACAGAACCTTGGAGAAATGGATGAGAAAGGGAGTTTGAGATGGTTAGCTGGCTACTTCATAGGGAGAGCAGTAAGCATTCTCTTCAAATGTAGGGATGATATGTCCATGACATATGATGATAGAAAAATAAAAGAATAAATATTGCCTTGATCACTGTTCATTAAAAACAACTATATGTTCCTGTAAGCCAGTGTTTTTCAACCTTTATAATCTCATGGTACACTTGAACCTAGAGTTCAACTTCCGTGGCACACTTAAATTACGTTGATCCCAAAAAAGAGTAAAAAAAAGGATATACTTAGTGTGCTTTTGAAAAAAATTTAATTAATGGTTTTTAAAAATTTTCCCGGCACACCCAAGATCCTCTCACAACACACCGGGGTGCCACGGCACATTGGTTGAAAATCACTGCTATAAACTATAGGAAAGTCAAAAGAAACGCAAATACTGCAGGATGATATGACTTCTTTTAATGGCTCTAGTCTGCTTTTGCAAAACTAGATGACAAGCTCAGCTCCTTAAATTCTCAGCTCATAACCCAGATTGACATACAGGTACATCCTAAGACTGTTCTAAAAGAATCTCATTTCTTACCGCCAAGGGCAGAGATCACTGAAAGCCAAACTCCAAATTACAAAGTCAGCTGAATTCACGGCTGCACTAGATCTGTTAGGTGAGAGTTAGAACACTGATCAGTGTTGCCCCTCAAGAGTTGGAATGAGAATATAGTGAATAGCTGAAGGACTCAGGGAACTCTGTACCCCCAAACCTCACCGGGGCCTCCATCACTAGGGAGAACAGAACTTGCTCCTCTGTCTAATGAGGCTGTTACTGCTTTGCATGAAGATGCGTCTAAGGAAGTTACCTTGCAAAAGGAAGCCAATTATCCTCATGTTCTACTCCCCTTACTCCTCATTATCTCCAAACATATAACTAGAACTAGGTACCAATTCCCAGAGGGGCCAATTATAAGGTATAACCTGAGAGTTATTGGTTAGCACGCATTGTGGCCAAGGTACACGCATCCACCTTGGCTAATTTGCATTAGTATAGGGAACACACCTGGGGATGAATTTTCTAAGGAGGAAAAAAACCAAACTTTTAGATTCAGGCTGAACTTCTCCACCTGGATATATTTTCTAGAAATTCAGATTTAACATACTGACTTGAGTAGCTGGAAATGTTTCTGAGTATTTTCTTGGCTGGTTGCCTGAAACCTCGTCAAGACGAAGGACAATGCCAAACGAAGCTGAGCTACCATGTGGCGTAATGTGGAGGAAGGAATTCAAAAACGCAGGAAGATAGAAACACTGGAGGACATTTGTTCATATGTCCTCTTTTTATGTCCCCAAGGCAGCTCAGAAAGCACCAGCATCTTTGAGAATGCTTTGGTGACTACCTAAGTAGGCCAGGATGCCTGTGGGAGATGCTGCAGCTGAGAGGGCTCCCCTTATTTTAATGGCAACAGATAAATCCTGGGTCAGCAGAGGCCAAACGGTGGCACTTAACTGTCAGTGGCATGGGGACGTGACTTTCATCTTAGGCAGCAAGGCCAGCACAAACACCAGAAGCTTCAGGCCTTAAAGGTTTTTGATCATGGGTCTTTAGTACCAAAATAAATCATCAGCCACTAGGATCCTGTTGGATTTAAAAATACATTTTAAAAAGTAAATAACTTACCACATTTAAAAGCCAAACTCCAGGTCTGCTGATAGAAGGTCTGATTCAGATAATTTCCAATAGAGTCACAGCCCCACCCCCACTTACAAGGACTCAAGGGAAGGCCTGGGAATGTTTGTGGACCAGCCCTGAAGCACCATCACAAATATAGACTGCATATTTCCTCTACCCTTTCCCAAAGGAAAGGACTTTTACCAAGGTACCTTGGAAAGTTAAAAAATAAAAAGGATCTTGTAGAGATTATTAGACTCATTTTGAGCTAACAGTAATTACTCAGAGTGCTTAATACTGCTACGGCCCACCGGTCAGAGTGGGGGTCCATCAGAGTCAGGACGTAAGTGGATTTAGGCCACAGCCTACTTCACAGTAGGATCCTAGAACTCCTGAGTCCATCTCACAGCGATTTCCTCTGCTCTTGAGTATAGAGTTGAACTTGATTGTCAAACTCAGAATCACGGAAATGGTGTCCTGACCTGTGGGATAAAGCCTGTGTTTAAACAGGGCTGTAGGGAAGCACCTGCAATTCCCCCATCTGTCAAAATAAAAAATCAGTCAAAACAATACTGTATCCCCAGGGAAATCAGTCATACAGTTGCCCACTGTCAGAGTGTTGTTACATGCAAAATGAAGAGTTATACTACACTTACACTGCTCAGTCTGGTTAGTACAGCAGAGGGATGAATTTTGAGGAATACATGTGATGTGGATCTTCAGTACCCTTCCCTCATTGCAGGCTTTACTAGGTGATGCCTTTGGCAGCACCTGCTGCTTCAGGTAGCGTCTCCGAGCACATGCCTTGGTACCTAGAAGATTGCAATGATCTCTAATGCTTTTGTTCTCTATCTGTTACCTTTGTAAGCAACTGTTACCTTTGTAAGGAGAAAACACCAGCAAAAATAGCTGTTTTCACGTACAGGAGAAATGGTAGAGCAACACAGCATCGTCCCCAGCATTATGTCATTTCTCTGTCTCAGTATGACAATTAAATGCACAGAGCATTGGTTGTCTTTCTATCCCCCTGGACGTTGTGCTAGTCATTGTGATGTCAGCATCTGCAGACCTGGAAATATCAAGTAACCTACATACCTTGCCAGAAATCACATGTGAACTAAGGGAGGAGGGGTGAGATGGAGAGAGATTCTGAGCAAATACTGGAGTCTGTCACCGCAGAAGTTGCTAGAGGTTCAGCGGTCTAAGTCATGTTAGGATAGCCCACACAAAATAAAGAACAGGTCAGAGCATCTTTTATCCCCCATCACTAAAGAAGACACACAATGCTTGCCTGGCCTTTTTGGACTTCCCAGGTAAAAAAGAGCACATTTTGGTGTGCTTCTCCAATCTGCTTGAAAGACTTTTCAGTTTTGAGTAGTGGCCAGAGAAAGAAAATATCCTCCAGGTGGTAGCATGTAATTTGGCCACTTGACCTCAACAACCCAGCAGACCCGAATGTGCTTGAGTTATCAATGGCAGATTGAGTTGCAGAATGTAGATCGAGGCAAGCCTGGTAAGAGAATCACTGTGGAGACCTTCATTGTTTTGCATCAGTCCATGACCTCCTTAGTAAGCAACTGCTACCTTTGTAAGAGATACTGCTGTGCATGCTACTGAGACTTGAAAAAGACTGGACAACACCCATGAAGCATCCAGTGACAGTGATATCTTGAGTTGTCTGTCACAAACTTGGTATTAGCTGAGCCACAATGCCATAAGGTTGGGTGTGGCTGGCAGCTTACCAGAAAATAGTGTGCGAACAGATCCAAGTGGGTCCTGCAGGCGCAATAGATTAGTTGAGAATTTGCTCACATTGCCCTCTCCTGCTGCATTGCTACCTCCCCTCCTTAACTACTGTTGTGCATAGGGTATGCTGGTAATGGTTGCATTTATAATTTAATTTATAGGATGCAGAGGCCGTATCTGTGGTCATATCCGGAGCTCCCAACCAGCCAGATCTAGTACCGGTCTCACTCATATTAGTTCTAAATGACAGTAGAGAAGGAACATCCTCTCACCAGGCAGAATGTAACAACATTGCACTATCCCCTTGGTCCTGAGGAATTGGCAACTTGAGATAAGAATTTACAATGAGTCTTGAGCAGTGTCTGGTGTTCTGGCTATGTAACAAGGTACTTAGAACAAGACCGCAAGATAGCTTGAGGGAAGAGGTACTTTGAGTGACCTGTTGATCAGAAATGAGGCATGTCATTAAGGGAAGAAGAATGCGGAATGACCTAATAGAATGAACCCAATTAGTCAGATGAATAGACTTATCCACTCTGTAGATGTCAGTCTACAGAGTGACCCCAACCGAGTTACCCCAATGCTTATTCAATGGGACTGAATGAAGTAGCTATGGTGGTAGAATGGAAGTTGCTCATTAACCCGACTACAAAGAAGTTCCTGATGCTGAGTCAATGTAATCTGTGTTTCCTTCCTTGGTGTGCTAAATACTTTTCTTTATTTACTGTAAGTAAATTCCTTCTACTTTACTCTCCTCCATAACTACAGTTGTGCATAGGGTATGCTGGTAGTGGTTGCATTTGTAATTTAATTTATGGGCTGCAAATACTGAGACAAGATCATGATGAAATAGTGAGGACTAAGGAACAGCGCTCTGAGATCCTAGACTTAGAGTTGAATTCAGTAACTACAGGCTTTGAGTTTTCTCCTCTTGGGAAGAGTATGAGTGCATTTTTAATTGTAAGAGGAACAGTTGTATTACATTAAGGGGGAGACTTTTATGTGTAGAAATCTGAGAAGAGTGTATGTGAATATTGACCAAACTGTAGTATATATTTTGGCTACCTAAGATTCAAGTCTTCCTGTTTGGGAGGAATCCCTCCTCCTACCATGAAAACCAAATGAGAAAAGCTGTTTCTTTTTCTTGCTTTGGCAGCAAAGTATATGACCTAGCTCAGCCAATCAGATGACGCTGCCCAGGACTTTGAATTTTGAGGGAATGCTGTATAGATTTAGGGCAGTGAGAGTTTATTTGCAGTGACAGCATGTGGTCAAGGGTCCACAAGTGTAGCAGCACTGCCAGCTGCAGCAGGGGCATGGGTCGATGAAAGCTGGCCTAGTGGAGGTGGCAAGAAATGACCCATAGTGTGGCGCCTGTGGCTCAGTCAGTAGGGCGCCGGCTCCATATACTGAGAGTGGTGGGTTCAAACCCAGCTCCGGCCGAACTGCAAAACAGAAAAATAGCCAGGCGTTGTGGCGGGTGCCTGTAGTCCCAGCTACTCGGGAGGCTGAGGCAAGAGAATCGCCTGGGCCCAGGAGTTGGAGGTTGCTGTGAGCTGCGTGACGCCACGGCACTCTACCAAGGGTGATAAAGTGAGACTCTGTCTCTACAAAGAAAAAAAAGAAATGGGCTCGGCACCTGTGGCTCAAGCAGCTAAAGTGCCAGCCACATGCACCTGAGCTGGCGGGTTCCAATCCAGCCCTGGCCCGCCAAAAAACAATGACGGTTACAACCAAAAAATGGCCAGGCGTTGTGCTGGGCGCCTGTAGTCCCAGCTACTTGGGAGGCGGAGGCAGGACAATTGCTTGAGCCCAGGAGTTGGAGGTTGCTGTGAGCTGTGATGCCATTGCACTCTACCCAGGGCAAGAGCTTGAGGTTCGGTCTCAAAAAAAAAAAGAAAAGAAAAGAAATGACCCATGGTTGCAACACCCATGGCCACAACCTAAGCTGATGGCTCGGGGGGCACATTCTTAGTGCTGTTTTTGGCTATTTGACTTCCTCTGGATTATGTCTTAGTCTAATCCTTCTTGTTGATTCTTTGTGTTACCCAGTATCTTTACGGTAAATTCCTTTTTCTGCAGAGCTTGGCCAGAAATGGTTTCTTTTGTAATACGGAGGCCTGGTTAGTAGAGAACCATTTTTCTTCAATGCAGGAAAGGGGATGATGTTCTTTCCCTGCTTCCAATAGCCTCACAGTGGTCATGTTGTCCTGGTGAAGGCTCTGCCAGCCCTCTTATGCCTTGGTGCCCTTGGGAATCTATATAGCTATATATTTCTAGATTTTTTTTGATCCTTGCTTTCCTGAGGCTTAGGATATTCATTTACTTTGTCCAATATACCTTTTCTTGATTATCACAAACCCTGAGCTGATACTGTCTATAAATGTTTATAGAATTTTCATAGTTACAATAAGCTGGTCAGAACTGTTTGCAAAGGCTGCATTCCTTTGTTTCTTCTACCTTTTGAAGACATGAAACTCTAAGGCAAGTAGAGAATTCTTCACATGATTTGCTTTGAGATGAATCACACTCACCTCACTGAGATTCTTCTTTGCAATTATTGGTTCATTACAGAATAGGAAGTAGAATAAGTGGAAGTGAACGTATGAAAGGCAGGACATCCTCACAGGCAGCCCTCAGAGGAGTTAGCAATGGATGGAGGGGGCCCATTTCTTAGAGATGTATCATGCTAAGCAGGTGCACAAGAAATAGCTGTTTCCAGGATGCTCGTGTACAATCAGAAATATTAAGTACATAGAGGACCAAAATGTAGATATTGGTTGATTAGATAGCCACTTGAGGATGCCAAAGGATAACCAGAAGATTGTGGTGAAGCAGAGATAAGGACAAATGGTATTGGCAGGTCTCCCTAAAGGTAATAGCTGTGATAGTCTGATGGGTCCGTCTTCTTTATGGGAACATACCTGTCAGTGGGACTGAAATACCTGAGTCTGCTGGTCAGGGACAACTGTTTCCTGGAGAGCTTAACTATTTGCAATCTGGTGAGAAAGACAAGAAAGAGGAAAGAGCTTGGGGAAGGTAAACCTAGACTGGAATCCTACTTCTACCATTTACTGTGTGACTTTGGGAAAGCTCTTCTTTTTTTAAATTAATTAATTAATTAATTTATTTATTTTTGAGACAGAGCCTCAAGCTGTCTGTCACTCTGGGTAGAGTGCTGTGGCATCACAGCTCATAACAACCTCCAACTCCTGGGCTCAAGCGATTCTCCTGCCTCCGCCTCCCAAGTAGCTGGGACTACAGGTGCCTGCCACAACGCCCAGCTATTTTTTTGGTTGCAGCCCTCATTGTTGTTTGGCGGGCCTGGGCTGGATTCGAACCCTCCAGCTCATGCGTATGTGGCTGGCGCCTTAGCTGCTTGAGCCACAGGCGCTGAGCCTGGAAAAGCTCTTTTAAAAATGAGTCTCCTAGTTCCAATCTATGCTAAGAACCTACTATATGCCTGGCACTGGGTACTGGGCTAGGGGCAGTGCCTCACACCCACCAGGAACTTGGCAAATGCTAATTCCTTTCTTCTGCCCTTCCCTCCCACAGCCCTTAAACCTGAAGGTCACCATTTGAGTTCTCTCTTGGTTGACCTTGAGTCCAGAGAAGACACAGGACACATTGCAGAAGAGTTCCTCCTCCCGAGTCCTGATTAGGGCTCTGCCTCCAGTCTCTGGGTAGGAAACCCCAGTGTGCCAAGCACAGCAATGCAGAAAGCAGAGCAGGCCCACACAGCAGAGAGCCAGCGTCAGCCCTAAGCAGCCAGCTTGTTGTTTCCTGTTTCCTGGGCCCAGCCCTCTAAAGCATGAAGAAGCTTCCCAAGTGGAAGGTGTGCAGGCCCATCTCTTGCCACTCTAAGGACTACTTCCTGAAGGGAAGAGAAAAAGAATGCATAGGCATCAGATGAATTGTACAATCTCTTCCCATTCTTTTCTGGGAAAGATGGAGGGGGGAAGGCTTTGCTCTATACAGCCCTGCTGTGCACCTTCGGTGCTCTTAATGTCAGGAACCATCTTGCTCAAAGAAGTGGTCATGAGTCAGGGAGGAAATGTGTCTGGTCATTGATGACCTTCTAGTTCATATCCATCAGCCCTTTCAGGCCTCATCCTCCTCCACCTATTTGCAGTATATTACACTGTTGATATCCCCATAGTTGTCAGAAGAATCTTCCTCATTGAAGAAAGACCAAACTCCTTGTCTAGTACTCAAGGCCTTCTGTGGCGGGGCCCAAATCTGCTTTATTACTGCATCTCTCTCCATGTCTCCTCATTACCATGTGCTCGGACCAAAGGAGCCATTCGCTTTTCTCCAGGAGAACCTCTGACTTCCCAGCATCTGCTTTTGTTCATGTTGTATTCTTCTCTAGACCTTCCCTTTCCCTCCTTCCCATGTCTAACTCCTCTCCTGAAGTCTTCCCTAACTCCTTCAGAGCCCACCAGGGGGAACTTCTTTCCTTGGCTTCTGCTAGGACTTCATTTTTCCCTCTCTTTTGGCTCATCATTTTTCTGTCTTGACTTACCTCCTCTGCTAGATTGTGAGTTTTCTGGATAGCAGGAATGTTCTTCAAAAGGTTCTATTTGAGCTTTGTCCACTGTATCTAACAGGGTCTCTTGCATGTAGTAGGCACTCTATAAATCCAGGCTCTATAATTTAAAGTATAAGTGAGTCCTAACCACCCAGACTTCAGATACTAATTGGGCTCAAACTTTGACTTGACTTTGTTCCATACATGTTGGTATACCGATGTCTGAGGCTCTTCATTATTTTCACTTGAGAACTGTTGAGTTTCTCCCTTTCTTGGGCCATGTCAAGAGACTGAAGTGAGCTGTCATCACTAAGCCAGAAAAGTGAGAGTTGGGCCGGCCAGAGATTCAGAAGCTGGAATTGGGGCTGAGTATCAAAGAGGAGAGAGTCCAGGGAGGGAAAAGTGGGCATGACCAGGAATTCCTAACTGCAGAGTTGTCAAAGGCTGGGCAGGTGAGGGTAAACGTCAACATCTGTTTGTGGGAAAGAGGGGTGATTGCAGGGTCCAAAGCCAACATGAAGCAGTGAATATACAAGGGGGGGTGGGTTTTGGCTCAGGTGGGCCTAGGTAACTTCCTTACAGAGTTTGTATCTGGCCCTACTGAAATCCTAGTGTTCTTCCTTCACTGACACCAATTTTCAGGTCTTGGAGTTCAGCATGTTACCTGTTTTTTTCTGTATTCTTCTCTGGTAGCCAAAGAAGGCATTTTTCTCTGTCTCCTTTAATTTTATTTAAATCATTCTTGGCCAGCTTCTAGGCAAGCCCACTCCTTGGCTGCAGTAAGATGCAGGTCTCCTTAGCCATGGGCTTGGAGAGCCAAATTTGACCAGTTATTCCCTCCCTAGCTCTTCTTTTCTCTTCCAAGTTATGTTGGTCAACAGGAAGGGGAGATGGGAATGATGCCATGGGCTTCGGGTGGGCTCAGATCTCCTGGTGAGGGCAAATATCACACAGGCTGGAGACGGAGGGTAATGGGAAGGGAACAGATGCCTCCTGACAGCTGCCAGTGAGGAGAGAGTGAAGAAACAGAATTTCCTCCGTCTGAATTAGAGTCTGGGCCACGGGCATGGCAGTGCCTGAGATTTTGACCAGAAGCAAATGGACACAGATCTGAGCTTCACGTGGGAAAGGAGCCTGTCTTCCAGGGATCATAGGGAGCAGCAGCCAATAAAGGTGACCTGGCCCTGCTCTGGAGGTTGAACACCGGGTGAACCATAGGCTGTGAAGAGGATGCATCTGGGAGTCTGCTGGGTGCTTTTAAACCTCAATGAATCAACAATCAATTCCTCGAACTCTCTGCACGCTCTGGAAGATCTGGTCTGCAGTCGCCTCCTCCACACCCACTCAAACCCTGCTCTCCTGGCAGCAGACTGCTCTGCCCTCCTGCGTCCCTCCTGCAGCTCCAGATGACTTCCAGCAACCTTGGTGACAAGAGTGTGGCCTGCTGACGGAACTGAGCATTTGCCGTGTTGTGGAGATGCA
Source organism: Perodicticus potto (assembly GCA_963574655.1). NCBI lineage: Eukaryota > Metazoa > Chordata > Mammalia > Primates > Lorisidae > Perodicticus > Perodicticus potto. The sequence continues at coordinate 14,189 of CAUYRH010117230.1, read as the reverse complement.
TTCCTCAGCCCTTGGATACCCACCCACTCCAATACTTGAGTGTTGTTTTTACAGCCTGCTTTTTCTCTGTGGCTTCTGAGAAGTAGGTCAAGGTAGTTAACCTGCTTCGAGGGAGAAGTGCTGGGGTTCAAGTCCTCCAGCCCGGAGTCAGGAATCCTGAGTTCTATTTCTGGCTTTCAGCTAATCAGCTACCTGGCAATCCTTAAGAGTTCATTTTCCCTTCAGGGTCTCCCTGGGCCTTCTCTAGGTTTCACAATTTTTTTTCTGAAGCTCTATCCCCTGGGGCTGTCAGCTTCTTCCCTTTAAGGCTATTGGCTCCGGGAGGTTGGTGCCGAGAGCATGAGCTCTGCATTTGCAGGAGCTGATGAGATTAGAGGCTGCTTGGGCTCAGGGTCAAGATGCCAGACTCCTGTAACTACAGGACAGGCCTGGTGGCGTGTCGTGGATACCGAAGCCCGGAATAGGAGTGAGGCTTCCTGTGTTTTATGTGGTGGCTGTAGGTGACCACCCACTTGGAAGCCTCCCTCTCCCTACAGTGCAGGAACTTCAGCCTCTGGGTCAGGTGGAAACTCTGGGCCTTTTGGGGGTGCTTGTTCATGGCAGAGAGCATCATTTGAGCTGTTACAATGAGGGACATTGTTCAGAGTGGCCACATTAACCAAAGTGCACTCTAGCCAAAGAATAATAACCTTTTCTAAGGCTTAGTTCCTCTGGCCTGACCAAACCAGTCCCAGGAGGGCCCAGGTTCTGGCCAGGGCCACAGAGACCTCTAACTGCTGAGGCCTGGGGGAAGGAGGGTGGAAATAAGGTGACCTGGTTGGGTCTGAATAGTTCAAAACCCTATCTAATCCCCACTCTGCAACCCAGGTCACAGAGGACATGAAATACAGATGAGGTGGAGGAACAAATGCAGGCAAAGGGAGGGGAGGGGACAGAGGGCTTCAGATGGCCAAGGAGTCTAAACGTCACTCTGTCTGAAGTGCAGTTGCTACGTGCTTATTAGGTACGCTGCAAGGCAGCATAGCGTGGCAGAAGGAAAGTGGGTCTCGGGCAAAGTGTCCTGGGCTTGAGTCTCTGCTCACCTATTTACTAGAGAGTTGTCTAGCCTCTCTGGGCCAGAATTTCCCACCTGTAAAGTGGGAATAATAGTACTTACCTTGCATAGCTACCGAGAGTGTCACCTGGGCTAACCTGTAAAGTACCTGGCACAGACCTGTTGCATTTGGAGCCCTCAATAAATGTGATTTCCTCTCCTCTTTCCTTCCTGTCATCACCATGTTTTAAATTTCTGCAGGTAACGTAAGAACCCATTTAAGAGAGGAATCCCAATTCTGACTCTCTCTCCTTTCCACAGTTCACCTAAATAGCTGATTCTGCATAGCATTTCTTCATGGGCACACTATTCTGGAGATTGGGACCCTGGAGCTCTGCTCTTCTATTTCAAGCTGTGAGCCAAAAGATTTTGTTCCCTCCAAGGCTTGGTTTCCCCATCTACAACAGCACTCTAATGGACTTCCACAGCACCATTCCCTCCATACATGTTGGCCAGACATCTTGACTGAAACCCAGGGAAGCTGAGGATCAGCCAGGACGAACAGTGTCAGCCGCCGAGCCCTTGGAGAGCACAGAATAGGAGCCTGCAGTCAGGGTTCTCACAGGCAATCCAGTGGGTGGGAGAAGCTTGTATGCACAGGGCCTCAGCCCTCTGTCAAAAGCTCCCAAGCCAAAGGGTATAGGCTGGTCCAAGTGATCCTGCCCCTTTTTCCTTAGGAGCCACACGCTGGTCAGGTCTATATGAGAATACATATTGGTAGCATGGTGGGGAGGCCTACTCTAGGCCTGGCTGAGTCATGGGGATCCAGAAGCACCCTTCAAAGGATGGCAGTAACTAAAGTTGCCAGATGAAACACATTTGAATCTGCGTTTCAGAAAACAAAAACTTTTTTTTTGGCGCAAGTATGTCTCAAATGCTGCATGGAGAAGACATGGCAAATTATTCCTTATTTATCTGAAATTCAAACTACATTGGACATCTTGCATTTTTAGTTGCTAAATCTGGCAACCCTAAAGCTGACACAAAAGCTCTGCCCCAGCCAGGTGGGATGGCATGCTGCGTTTCCTGTACTTTCTGCCCTCTACCATCTCCAAACTTGGGAAATTTCAGTGCCTCTGGCTGGAATTGTTTGTCTTATTTTCACATTTAGAAATTCTGCCCATTCTTTTTTTTTTTTTTTTTTTTGAGACAGAGCCTCAAGCTGTCGCCCTGGCTAGAGTGCTGTGGCATCGCAGCTCACAACAACCTCCAACTCCTGGGCTCAAGTGAGTCTCCTGCCTCTGCTTCCCAAGTAGCTGGGACTACAGGCATCTGCCACAACACCTGGCTTTTTTTTTTTTTTTTGGAGATAGAGCCTCAAGCTGTCGCCCTGGCTAGAGTGCTGTGGCATCGCAGCTCACAGCAACCTCCAACTCCTGGGCTCAAGCGAGTCTTCTGCCTCCGCCTCCCAAGTAGCTGGGATTACAGGTGCCCGCCACAACGCCCGGCCGTTTTTTGGTTGCAGCCGTCATTGTTGTTTGGCGGGCCCGGGTTGGATTCGAACCCGCCAGCTCAGGTGTACGTGGCTGGCGCCTTAGCCTGTTGAGGCACAGGCGCTGAGCCAATTCTGCCCATTCTTTAAGGGTTTTTTCCCCCAGGAAACTCTTCCCTGCTCCTCCATGTACCTAAATCAGTATTAGAAGATTTCCTTACAATTTTTCCATCCAGTCAGTGTCTGGTATATATGGAGAGTGATCAATAAATAAAAGTTGATAAAAATAATGAATTAAACTATCAGTCCTCTGAGTTATCTAAATAGAGGTATGTGCTTCTCACATGGAATTGACTATCTTCTTTCTTGTCCTGTAATGTTTTTATCAGTATTCTTCTGATGCTCCCTGTGAGACATTTCACTCCTTGAAGACAATTTCTACATTTCCCTCTGAGCTGCACACACCAGTGATTCATGAGTCTATTTTGTGTTGAACAAAAATCGTAGGAAGGGAGCACCTCTAGGTGCCCAGATGAAGCTAGACTCTAGATTCTCCATTCTGCTCTGGCTCAAGTCTGACTCTCGGCAGACCTCAAAGCCACCTTGCCTGTTCCTGGGAATGAAGAACAGAGACAGAGCTTCTTTGCAAGTTGCCTGATGGTTCCTCTGGAAACCATCCCAGAATTTCCTGTGTTTGGCAGGCCACTAAGAACGTTAAAGAGTTAAAGAAATGGGAGCAAAACCTGGGACCAGCAAGGGAGATGGAGAGGGTGAGGCCAGGGACAAATAGGAAACATAGGTTTGGGATGCAGCAGAGAGAGCACTGTTTCAGGAGTCCAGCAACCTGACAACCAAATTCTCTCTCTGACTCTGGCCTTCCCTCGGGCCATGAGGAAGGAAAAAACATATGTGAGTGCTCACTGTGTACTTTCAGGTAGTTTTTATTCCCAACAGTCCTGCAGGAAACTGAGGTTCAGAGTGGGTGGATGACTGGCCTGCAGACACACAGCCTAGTGGAACACAATTTAACCTCTCAAGGTTAAATGAAGAGCATTAGAATTGCCTTTAAGGTCCCTCCCTCTCTGAACTCTCTAACTTGTAATAGAAGAATATTTCTACTAGTAAGGAAAAATATCAATATCGGGCCAGAAACTAAGGAATAGATATGATAAGTCAGTCAGGGGAAATGCGTGACCTGTGGAGAAGAAGGTTGAGCAAGAAGCCATAGGGAAGTCCTGAGCTAAGCTAGCAGAGCTCTTCAGGCGTTGGCAGGAGCCTTCTGTCCCTTTGCGTCTGTTTCTCATAGGGTCGAGACAGGTGGAGAGCTGGAATTCATTTCGGCCCTGGGGCACAGCTGGAGAGGCCTGGCGGCAAAGCTTGGGAATTACACCTATAATTTAGGAGAAGAAAAGCAAGCGGACACCCTGCAGCACTTGGGGGCTGGGAGTTGGGGGCGTTTCCTGCCTACCTAGCCCAGGAAGGACGCTCTTCGGTACCGAGTACCTGACCAAAGAGTGGCTGAGAGGATGCAGCTGAGGGCTGGAGGGAGCCAAGGGAGGGCAGAGATTGCTCCCCAATTCCTAGTCCTTGCGCCCCCGGCTCAGCCGACTCAGACTGGACAAACTCAAGGATGGGGTACACCTGCAGCTTCAGTTCCCCTGCTGACCTCAGGGCCTGCAGGTCAGGGGCCTGTGAGCAGGAAGATCCAGTGGGTGCCCCCCAGGTGAACGATGTACCCGTGGCGACAGCCTTAGAAAAGGCGCATCTTGGGGTTTGGAGTCTCGCTGGGGGCCGGAGCGGGGCGGGGCGCTCGGAGCGGCCGCGCGTTGGCCCCGCGGGGAGGGCGGGGCACCATATTAGCATAGCCCCGCCCTCTGCCCGCAGCCCGCCGGGGAGTCCGAGCTCAGGCGGCCGCAGGCAGCCCCGGCGCTGAATGGGCTCGCGGCGCCCGGCTCCGTCCCGCCCGCAGCCGGCCCCAGCGCCTGCTCCCGCCCCACCCGGCCCCCCGCCGGCCGCCGCCAGCCCCCGCCCCGGCTGTGAATGAAAGGCAGGCGCCGCCGGGGGCTGGCTGGAAACGACGCGGCGACGCCGGCCTCCGGGAGGCGCGCGCCCTGCCGAGATGTACGGTAAGGAGAGCTCCGCGCCCGGGCTCCGGCCCGCAAACTTCCAGGGCGCGGACCATTGTCCCCCTGCGTGGCCCCGGCGTGGGGCGAGGGCGCCGACTCGGTGCCCGGCTGGACTGTTTCGGCCGCTCTGTGGGCGCGCGTGTGTGCAGAGAGGACAAAGATGCCTCGAGCCGGGGGGCCCTGGGATCCTCCTTCCGCCCGTCGTGTGCAGGCGCTGGGGCGGGTGGGCGGTGGTCCGTCCGGGGCCGCGGACCCTGGGGGAAGCGGGTCTCCCTTGGAGCCGAGCAGACGGGGAGTGTCGGTGGAGGTGGTCGTGTGACTACATTTGCAGAATTAACAAAAGCGGTTTGTGCTTGGGAGTTTTATGCGGGAAGCCGGTCCAGGGCTGAGGGCAGACTCTCGCTGCCGGCCTTGTGCCCGGCTCCGAGGATGCGGGAGGCCGCGACAGCGGTGCATCGGGCCGGAGAGCGAGTCATGCCGGAGCCTCTTCTCGCCTCCCTGCATGGACCTGGCCTCCGCCTGCCCCTGCCGCCGGCCACGGGATCCAGGTTCCCCAACTTCCAGATTTAATCTCCGCGATGATGGAGGGAGGAGCCGCTGCTGAGAGGGTGCAGCTCAGCTCTGACCTCTCTTCCCCTCGTCCGCGGCCATCCGCTCAGTTGCTGTGCAACAGTTAGCCAGACAGACCCTCACGATGCACTGCTCTGCTTGATAATTTGCCAGGAATTCTGGTTTTGCAGGCGGTGTGGGCGAAAACAAAGCAAAACAAAACAACACATTGCCGAGTGGAGTACTGGAGACCCAGACCAGTCTACGAATGGACTGTATTACCCAGCCCCCAGTCCCTCCAAGGGCTTATGTGCTGTCCCAATGGACATGAGTCCATTATAACCCAGGCCTCTGGCAGCTATTCTAGGGACGGCCAGAATTGGAGCTGAGCTCGACTCCCACCCCCACTGTGAGGTAGGGGGCTCAGCCTGCACCTGAAGAATGAGTGTCTGGAGAAGAGCAAATGCCCAATTTAACCCATCACTAAGGCTGCTCAGCTGCCTCACTCTGCGAACAGACTGTGAGTCACAAAGTTTGTTGGAGGCAGAGGAAGCTGAGAGTGTGATGGAAAGATTCAGCAATTGGTGGGCCCCCCTATTTAGAAAGAGAGGGAGAGGGAAAAAGAGAGAGAGGGACTCAACTTTTTAATCTGTCTCCTTCCCTGCCCAGTTGACAATACATCAGCATTTCTCATTCAGGGTGAGACATCAGCAGGTCCCCTTGGCAAGTATTATTTCTCTTGGAAGGACCAGGTGGGAGGGGGAAGGGCAGGGAGACCTCAGGCTGTGCTGTTGTCCAGTGCAGACTCTGGGGGTAGGTAACAAGGTGCCTATGCTTTATAAACTGGGAGGTAGTGAGATTTCCAGAAGAGAGCTATATATATATATTTTTCACTCTCTGTTTTCCCCTCTATTCTTTTCTGCAGAGGGAGCAGTCTGAAGCTGCAGATCATTTGACAAAAGCATGTGACTGCAGGGGCACCTGCAGTGGGGAAGGAGTTAGGACAGGCTCATCAGAATGGGGCAGAATTGGGAACCCTGGTTCTGCTGGGCCACCTCGTTGCACTTAGACTGAGATAATTTGCTAACCTCTGAGATACTGAGAGCTGAGGGTCCCAGCCTGCCTCCATTGTATGAAGCAAGACAAGGAAGAGTCAGACAGTACAGAAAGGTGAACTGGGCAGCCAATGTATCTGGGCGCTATTTTTGGATATACCACAGATTTTCATTTCACTTTTATGTTTTTATTTCCCCAGATGCAAACAGATGGTACTTACCCTGAATGATTCATAGAAAGATTATAATGAGGGAATCCTCTGGGCAGTTGTCTGCAGCAAAGGAAAGTCACAGGAGTGCTAGGTGGGAGATTAGTGCTGAGGGCGCCAAGCCTTGTCTTAGGAGGTGTGAGAGGGAGCCCACTCTCCCTGAGGATGTTAGGATGTTCTTGACGTTTATGAAAAGAAGGGTCTGTGGGATACTTAAAATCATTCTTTGCCCAGAAGTCAATAGAGGGATGAAAAAAACGTGAGTAGGGAAGTAGGCCTGGGATCATGGACTTGTTACAATTATTCTTAGTTTCCCCTCCTTTTCCAAGAGTCTAATGTGAGTAGGGAGGTGGGCATGGGATCATAGACTTCTAATAATTGTTCTTGTTTTCCCTCATTTTCCAACAGATTTTATCTAATGACAGAGTTAGAGGGAATAGGGCAAAATGAGGACTGGGGGCTCCCGGCATGGTCCTCCCCAGCCCTGTACTCATCATTCATCCCAATGCCTCGGGTGAACCCTGAATGGGAAAATGCTACCAGGGGTTATTAATTAATATTCAGTGACCACTGCCCGGAGTCCAGTAAGAGCTTTAGCTGAAGGTCCCTTGTCCATGCGCCTTGGTGACTTGATCCGTTACGAGTACGTACACTCTGCCTCTGTCTTCCCATCTTATCAGCTGAGGACAGTCTTCATCTCCCCTCTGCTCCCTTCCTTACCGCACCTCTGCCCTCCACAGCTCAGTCTTCTTCCTTCTGCCTGTGGGAGGCTGAGCCCCTGGGCTTTTCCAGAGGGCACAGTGCGATCTGGGAGAGAAAGACTCTTAGATCTAGGGTCTGCCTGTCTCAATCCAAGAGCCATGTCACAGCTGTGTGACCTTAGGCAAGTGGGGTTGTCTCCGGGAATTAAATCTCTGTGTAAAATGGTGAAAGCCCATCTCCCTCCCAAGTCTGTTATGAGGCTCAAAGCCAGGCAATGTTGTGATGACCCATCACTAGGGGTTCTGTGCTCACAAGGCAGGTTGCTCGAGAGCTGGTCGCCTTAGGTCCTCCTGGGCTTTTACTCTGGGGTCTTCTCTCTGCCAGTGCCTGCACATGGCTGTTTATGTCACCTCCTATCCCACTTATACATACAGATCACCTTGTTTTGCCAGCCGCCACGCCTGTGAACTACATCTCTCTTTTCTGTCACCAAACTCACCCCTGCTGTCTCCTCACTACTCATTCATTCCTAAATCTCAGCCACTTTCTGACAGTGGCTCTCCAAGAGGACACAGTGACCTCCCACAATCTTGTGTGGGAATCCTAGGAACATGGATTGACAAGGGACATGGGAAAAATGAAAGTACTTTTTATTGGAGTGGGAAGATGATTGGCAAATTCTCTGCAAAATTAGATTCCTATTCATTTTCCTTTTTGTTAGAATTATGTAACTAGGGCAGTGCCTGTGGCTCATCGAGTAGGGCGCCAGCCCCATATACCAAAGGTGGCGGGTTCAAACCTGGCCTTGGCCGATCTGCAAAAAACAGAAAAATAGCCGGGTGTTGTGGCGGGCACCTGTAGTCCCAGCTACCCGGGACGCTGAGGCAAGAGAATCGCCTAAGCCCAGGAGTTGGAGGTTGCTGTGAGCTGTGTGACGCCACGGTGCTCTACCGAAGGCAATAAAGTGAGACTCTGTCTCTACAAAAAAAAAAAAAAGAATTATGTAACTAAGAGTTTCCCTGTTTGCACCTGGGCTAGAGCCCTCGGCCTTGCCCAAGAGCATCCAGGTTACCCACTGAGTTGAGACCCAGTACTGTGACAAATGGTGCCTTCCAGAATCAGAGCAGCCAGCCATGAAGAATGATGGGAAAGGATCGCCCCAGCCACAGTCTGTGCACCCTGATCCCACTGAAACAAAAGCGGTTCTAAAGATCCCAGTCACCCCTGAGCGCTGCCTCATCCTCTGCACACATCCTTCAGCTTTGGGATTGAGAATATGGACTGTCATGTGGTTGACAGAGCATCCTACTTGGTGGGTGAGACTTTTTTTGTAGAGACAAGAGTCTCACTTTATCGCCCTCGGTAGAGTGCCTGGCATCACACAGCTCACAGCAACCTCCAACTCCTGGGCTTAGACGATTCTCTTGCCTCAGCCTCCCTAGTAGCTGGGACTACAGGCGCCCACCACAACGCCGGCTATTTTTTTTGTTTTGCAGTTCAGCCAGGGCCGGGGTTTGAACTTGCCACCCTCGGTATATGGGGCTGGCGCCCTACTCGCTGAGCCACAGGCACCGCCCAGTGGTGGGTGAGACTTTTGTGATGGAGAAACTGCAGGACTAGGCAGGCTGCAAAGGCTCACCTCTGCAGAACTCTCCAGAGACAGCTGCCCCAAAAGCATCTGCCACAGCACATGTCCACACACATATGCGCTGAGCTCTCCCCCAAATCCTGAGGCTTCTGCAGCCCCATGGTGCTGTGTGCTTGTGTATGTGGGGGCTGTGTGGCCTGCCCTCTCTCACGCCCCCTGCCCCAGCTCCTTTATTCCCTGTACCAGGGGGCCTGGGTGAGCAGAGCCTTTTTTCTCTCTTGCTGCCCACAGTTCAGTGAATTCAAGTGGCTGAAGTGTTCTTCTTGCACATAAATAAAAAGTTGATATCATCTTACAGGAAATCTGGAGAAGGGAGGAGGAAAAATAATCACCCACAGTTCTACCCACTAACACCAACCTTTTTTATTATGATATAAATTACTGATGTGATTTTGAGCTCACCTCCTTTGCCCTTTCCTTTCTCTTTCTTTTCAATCCTGGCGCAAGATCCCCACAGCCTGGGTTGGACCCCAACTCTGCTGCTTGGGTGAGCTTAGACCTGAGCATTTCTGAGCCCCTTTCTTGGTTCTAAAAAGATGATGACAGTGTCCACCTTATGGCAGACAAAAATTAGGTTAAAAGAGCGGCTCCTACCTTCCCCTCTCCTTTCAACTCTCTCTTTTCTGTTTCCTAGGGGGTTTTTTCTTTATAAAAGCAAAAATAAAACAAGCAACGTAAAACTTACGTTCCTCGAGGTTAAGACCAGCGTTGGTGATACTGTTCCTTATATTAAACAAAGGAAAAATTCAGTCCTTCTAGAAAATCTGCAAAATACAGTAAACCATAAACGAATATAATGACTTCTACTGTTTTTATAGCTTTCCTTTCATGCATTTGTTTATGTGGTTGAAATCATCCACTTTATATAATTTTGTATTTTATTTTTTTAATTAGCATTTTATTTATTTATTTATATTTATTTATTTATTTTTGAGACAGAGTCTCAAGCCCCTGGATAGAGTGCTGTGGCGTCACAGCTCACAGCAATCTCCAACTCTTAGGCTTGACCGATTCTCTTGCCTCAGCCTTCCAAGTAGCTGGGATTGCAGGCACCTGCCACAACACCCAGCTATTTTGGGGTTGTCGTTGTCATTGTTGTTTGGTGGCCCAGGCTGGGTTTGAACCCACCTGCTCCTTGAACTACAGCCCCCTCCTCCCCGCCCCCAGCCATTAATTAGCATTTAAAAATTTTTTTAAATTAGCATTAGAATATAAGCATGCCCCTCAAGTTAATAAAAACTCCCTGGCTGTTATTTTTAATGGTTATATAACAGTCCACCGAGTGGATGTCTAATTTCCTAAGAGTACATTCGGGGTACTCATAAAAGTTTCTGTATTTTAGCCCTTAGAGAAGTAACTGGTGCTTAACGCTTTCTCTGAACTTTGGAAATTTCCCCTGAATTTTTCTCTATGCTGTAGTCCTCCAAATGAATTGATCAAGGTATATACATATTTTGATGAAGTATTGTCAAATTGCCTTCAACTTGTGTCAATTACAGTTCCATTAGCAGTGAGGAGAGTATTTATCTCCCTCTACTCTCAAGAGAGTTAAATATTGAGATTTTTTTCTTTAATGTTTGCTAATTTAAAAGAAAATGTATATCACTTTTAACTTATATTGTTTATTATTAGTGAAGCTAAACATTTTGTTTTTAACCATTTGTATTTTAGTAACTTGTCATGGGAGTATGATTGCTCTATTAGTTGACTATTTGCTCGTTATTTGCTTTATGCTCTGTGTTTTGAAGAAAGTAGACACAAGCTACCACGTATTTGTGGAGTACCGGCTATGTGTGCTAATATATAGGGCATCAAGAGCATAGAAAAATGTCCAAAGGTCCTTTCCATCAAAAAGATTAGAATTTAATCTTGGGCAAACAAGTTGTAAAACATGCAAAAAATTAAATGAGATAGTTGTTGCAGCCACAGGTGGTGGACTGAAGGCTGAGAAAGCTTTGAATTACAGGTTACTTTGCGTCTGCAGTGGAAGATGATGGCTGCTTTAAAAAGAAAACCTGTGCCTGAGTGTGTGTGCAGACGTATGTGCACAACACACACCAGAAAGAGGAGGGATAAAGCAAATTGTAACTTAAAAAAAAAAAACAAAACATTTCCACGGTACATAAATGTGGGTTATATAAGCAGATATAAAAAACAGTTGATTTAAAAATAGATACTAAATTACCTACAGCTATAAATTTCTTATAATCTAACTTGTTCTAAAGAAGATTTGGGGCATATGTTTTATACACACACATACCACAACAAATAGAGAGATTAAAGCTAAGAAAATCTTAAACAGAAAAAAATGTCAAGAATAATCTTATTTCAGAAAAATAATACATACAAGTAGGTCCTATTGCAAATTCAGTTTTGAGCTTCCTGTAGGCCAAAATTAAGAGGGGTGAGAGCCATTATTCGTTGGCATCATTTTAGAGCCAAATTGTTTCTAATGCAATCGCCTGGGACAAATACTGCTTTTTGAGATGCTAAGACCTGAGAGAAGTTCATCCTGAAAGGGGCGATATTTCATAAACCTTGTTCTAAATTAGATATTCTTTTGAAAATGCAGTCACCTTAGTTTGTTCTATATCCATTTGTAGGGTATTATGATTAGTCTAAATGTGAGTTTGCAGAGAAGTTTAGTGATTCCCCATGGTGAACTTGCCCCTGGTCCGGCCCCTGGTTCACCTTTGCCATAAGGTGAACTTGCTGAGGGTCTTGGCCCCTTCACAGCCACGGATGTTATTTCTTTTTGGATGGGTGATGTGGTCCGAGAGTCCATCCCCGGAGAAGCTGTTTCTGCCTTCACAGGAGGCCATCTGGTTGCTCTAATTTATGTACTTTGTTTTAATTCACTGCATGGCCATTTAACACTATCTAACATTTCTTTTGTCTGTTTCCTCCAGTGGACTATAAGGTCCTTGAAATCAGGGAACTCATCTCTCTTGTTCTCTGTGCAACTTTAGGGCGGAGAACACAGCCTGATACTGATATGCAAAAGGTGCTCAAAAACCTGTTGAATGAATGGATTCTGAGCTAGATGTCATCTTTTTTATTTGCTTCTTTGTAACTTCTTACCCTCTATACATTTCAGCCTCAGATGTATTCTGAGTAATGGTACAATTACTGTTACTGTACCTTCCATTCTCATTCTTGGGGCACGACTACATTCTGAGAACGTCCTAACCAATTTAATGCCCCCCAAACACTGCGAGGAAGGATTATTATTCCCATTTTAGAAATGAGAAAACCGAGGTGTTGAGAGTTTTAGTAACTTGCCTATGTCCACACAGTTATGTGATAGGCTGGGATTTGATTCTAGGCATTCTAGCTCCAGAGCATGAAAAACAAGGAAGCCTGGGCATACATTTCAGAGACAGACAGACAGCCAGACAGATCAGATTAGGGCTGTCACAGGGCTGAGTCACACACATGTCTGGATTGGCAGTGTTCTTAAAGATGCGTTCCATGGTCAGTGTGTGGCCTAGACAAGAGCAGCGTCCAGGAAATCTTCTATGGCAGGAGGAGCTTCGGCTCCTGGGATAGTTTGGCTATGAATTAAAACTCCTTCCCTATGTCTTCAGGTCCTGGCAGTCTGGATGCAGCCACTGCCTCTAAGGGGTAGAGTTGGGACTGGGCCGTGTGGTGCAGGCCCCATTCGGAGTGCATCTCTCATGCATCAACAGTGAAGCTGTGTTGCATATGGGCCAGATTGGAACTGAGGGAGGGATGGTGGTCCAAGTACCCGGTGACCATCTTCAAGCCATAGGACTCTGGACAGTTGGTTGATCTTTCTATGGACCCATTCTTTTTTTTTGTAGAGAAAGAGTCTCACTTTATCACCCTCGGTAGAGTGCCCTGGCATCACACAACTCACAGCAACCTCCAGCTCCTGGGTTTAGGGGATTCTCTTGCTCAGTCTCCCAAGTAGCTGGGACTACAGGCGCCCACCACAACGCCCGGCTATTTTTCTGTTTTGCAATTCGGCCGAGGCCCGGTTTGAACCTGCCGCATTCGGTATATGGGACCAGCGCCATACTCGATGAGCCATAGGCGCCGCCCTATGAGCCCATTCTTTCCCCCAGAGAATGGGGATAAATAATCTGCTTCACTCATGAGGGTGTAGTGAGGGAGTCAATGACGTAATGTCTCTTTCTGTGTACTTACATTGCACCTAGGAAAGGTAATATTATTGCTGTCTAAGCAGTTCTTATGGATGCTTCTGAGACAGCTATACCCTTTCCAGAAACTGACAATCCCTGCATATAAAGATGGATGTGTCATATTTAGACTATGTATGTTAAAATCCTTAGACAGAAGAGTCTTCTAGTAAGAATGTAAAAATAGAAGGCTCCTGCAATATTGATAAGCCTGCCTCAGTGATGTCCGAACACCAGACTGGTCTTCTGAGAGGGGACAGTCACGACACTGATTACCTTGAACACTTCCTTGTCTCCCAGAAGGCCACCCACAGATCAGTGGTCCATGACTGTGTCCTTCTCAACTTCGCACTGGGAAGACAAAAAAAATCTCTTAGGACACAAAGAGGACAGAGATGACATCTTTATCTGCATCCTTACGTAATTTTAAATCTGCATGCATTAGTAAAATTTAGCAATGTTTATTCTATGTCATTCTATTCATTGTCTCAATGGGGGACAACCCTTTGGAGGTGGATGTCATTATTTTTGTGGTCGAGTGGAGAATGCTGAGATTTTGAAGTTCAATAACTAGTCCAAGGTCACGCACTGGTTTGAATCCATTCACTCCATTGCCTCCTGAGCAGCCATTCACTGAGCTCCATTTGAGATGAAAACACTGCATTTGTACCTGATGGCAATTACAAGTGTCTTACGCCAGACAGCAAATTTCACTATCAAAGAATTCTAATCTGAATATTTTGTTAGACTTGACATTGTTTACATCCGGGACTTGCATCAGGCACACATATGGACTTTTAAGCTCAGTACCTTAAAGGATGTCCGTTAACCTGACAGAGTAGTCTGTCTGTACAGGCAGTCCCTGGGTTACAAACAAGATAAGTTCTGTAAGTTTGTTATTAAGCTGAATTTGTATGTAAGTGGGAACAGGTACATTTGCCTATTGCCTGAAATAGCCCCCATTTGTAATTGCAAGTCCTATGTCAGTTGGATGTTTGTAACTTGGGGACTCACATAAATGCAAGTTGTCTGTAAGTTGGATGTTTGTATAACTGAGATTCCTGGATTTATTTTTTTTTTTAATTTTTATTAAATCATAATTGTGTACATTGGTGCAATCATGGGGCACAATGTGCTAACTTTATATACAATCTGAAATATTTTCATTGAACTATTTAACATAGCCTTCATGGCCTTTTAATCACTATATGA
>CAUYRH010117229.1:0-51628 GCA_963574655.1 Perodicticus potto | reverse complement strand
GAATAGCCAAGACATTACTCAGAAATAAAAACAAAGCAGGAGGGATCACGCTACCAGACCTGAGACTCTACTATAAATCAATAGTGATCAAAACAGCATGGTACTGGCACAAAAACAGAGAGGTAGATATTTGGAACAGAAGAGAAAACCAAGAGATAAATCCAACTACTTACCGCTATTTGATCTTTGACAAGCCAATTAAAAACATTCAGTGGGGATGTAATTATTCTTAATCCTTTGAGATTCAGCTTTAAAAAAGCCGCGAGTCTCCCCTTCCATCCCTGTCTTTTCTTCCCCATCTTCATCTTCCACTTCCTTCTTTTTATTGTCTTCATTATTATCTTGTCATGATCATCATAATCATCACTATTATATACTGGTCTTTATTAGAAGAAATCACTTAATGAATGTGGAAATGGTAAGTAGAATTTGCTCAGATTTCAGGTTGACCAGAGCTAATTTACTGAATAATTCTCTGAGGAAAACACTGTTTGAATACTATAAATAAATAAATATTTCTATGTATCATACTCACAGTATATGAGTAGGCAATATCATTGATTTTTCTTAAATGTAAAGTAACATAATGGTACTATTTCATGGACCGGCCTCAAATGGCCGCCCAGGAAGTAGTGAAGTCAGAGATGAAACTCAGGCAATGTGATGTCAAAGTCAAGGTCTTAACTGTCTACGCTGACAGGTTCCTCAATGCACGTGCATTTTGGAAAAATGCACAAACAAAATCAGAAACATGTGATTAAAGAAGATATAAAACTTCAGAACATTTTACGTTCATTTTTAGTTTTTCTTTAATTGACAAACAAGAAAAAAGCAATTGAGTTAAAACAAACAAGGTGAAGATGAGAAACCAATACAAGTAAGGATTTGTGCCATCTTCACAGATTTGGAGATATTAATACTGCTCTGGAAAGGAAACATTTATAAAACTTTCATCCTCATGCAATTATAACAAAGCCCCCATGTAGTGCGGAATCTAATTCTAAAAGACTAGTTTCTCAGAGGGAATTAATTTTTTGAAAATTCTGATTTTCAACTCAGGTATCCTCAATACCATCTGTACATTAAATGAAACTATCTATTTATGTTACAAAATCTCCCATCTTCAGTGTATAATTATTTCACAAATATTTCTTTGTGAAATAGTGTAAACACCTCCGCATTTAAGAATTGTTTTAATTACAAGACATTGTTTTTTCTAGCAAGTTAAATTTTAGTCTCCACAATATTTCAGTAAATTATGAGGATTCAGAATGAAAGTGGAAAGCTATCTTCAAGAGGAGAAGATTTCAAATATACCTACTCTGTCTCATAAAGCTAGAGAGATAATGTTATATCATAAATTAAATAATGTTACTTAAGGAGTTAGGGAAGCTAAGTTTCAGTAAAAGCACTGTTCCCAACTAGCTGTGAGACTTCGGAAGACTCATTAAACGCCATGGACCATCAACCACTCCACTTTAGAGCAAATGGACTGTAACTTTCCAATATCATTTTTCACTGTGAAAATACTTGCTGTGAATTCTTGGATTTTACAACATAACTAATTAGTCATTTTAGTGCATGGGTATTACTAACAAGTTACAAAGACAGTATCAGCAATGTCCCCCATTTGGCACTTTATATATTGCAGCTCAACTCTGTGTGTGTATGTGTTTTAGCTTTGTACTGAAGTCTCCCCTCTGACAAAAGGAAAGAATTATTCAGCAAACTATTGAGTAGAGCACCAAGCTTTCTAAACTTTTATATTAAACATAATGCTGGCAGCATAAAGATGAAATATTTCACAAGGCAAACAATTGATTAGAAAGTTACTCAGTCTTTTCTTTTCTATATATATAGAGAGAGTCTTATGACATGAGGCCAAAGCTATCATCTTTTGATCAAGTATTTTTTGTTTTTCTATTTTTTGCATAACAATTAAGGAATTAATACCCCCATTTTCTTGGGTAGACCTAGCCCACTAAACACACTCATAGTCAATAGATTAGGCTGATGAGAGCAGCTGTAAGAAATTACTGTCTATTTCTTTCTCATTTTAAATTTCCCAATTCAGCTAACCACACTGTATGATTTAGACAAGAAGAAATACCCTACGATGGGTCTAAGAGTACTTAAACATCATTGCAATTCTGAAAATATTTTTTCACTGTCTGTTTCATGCCAGCCTCTACCAAGAATACCTATGGAGCAAGTTTTATGTTATGATGTACTCTTAAACCTTGACACAATGGGACAGATACTATGGTTTAATATTGAATGAAGCAATATTGGATTCTTGCGTCTATTACTATATACTTTTCTACTGATGCATGTCTCATAAATTTTACTTCATATTGTTAGCCTTTAACAAAAAGGGAAAGAAAGGATTTTGATCCTCTACCTTCTTCAGATGCAGCTCTATTTTCATCTCCTCTTACAGCAAGTGATTCAAAATACTCTTTCAAAAGAATTAACCTTTTAGGGGAAGAAATGGGAAATCAAAAAAAAAGAGTAATGATAACTGAATTAAGTACTTCTTCAACAAAATGATAACACGCAGTTGTTTGCTTTATTAACAGTCCCCACTTCTCAACATATTTAGTTGATACATTTTTTACCAAAAAAAATGACACTTAGAAGATTGACTGTTTATGCAAATTATGATATTAAGTGGTAATATTATAATGATACAAATATGAAAGTTACCACTAAATTGAGTTATCATTGCATCTACACAAATTTCCTCATAGAATATCTTTTTGTTTATTCATACATTTATTTATTTGTTACTTATGTGTGCTAGATACTATACAAGACCCTGAGTTTACACATTAAGCAAAAAAGGAAACATTGTTTTCTGTAGTTATATTCTTTTGTAAGGTACACAAAATTAATCTAGTAAATATAAATGGTAAACTATTTTATGAAGAAAAGTAATCAGTTTCACGGGAACATATCTAAAAAGAGCCTCCTAAGACAATAGAAAATTTACCAAAGGAAGATAAAGGATAACAATGAGATACCGTTACACTAATATTAAATCACGGCTGAAGTTCAAAGCACTGACAACATTCATCCACGGTTCTGGAAGAAACGCTGAATGGTACAGCCACTATGGAAGAGAGTTTGGTAGTTTCCTACAAAATTAACACATACTCTTAGCAAGTGATCCAGTGACAGTACTCCTTGATATTTATCCAAATATCCAAATGAGATGAAAAAGCTTATCTACACAAAGTCCTGTACACTAATGTTGATAGAACCTTTATAAACGATTGTCCAGAACTGCAAACAACCAAGAAGCCCTGCAGTGAGTCATTCAAAAAGGAAAATTGCTATTTATTCCCCCCTTAAAATATAATTGAGAATGAAATCTCTTTGATTTTGAAAGAGATTAACAAATGTCTAAAATCTCATCTGTGTATTTAATTAACAGGCAAATAGCGTGCAAGACAAAATACATCAACATCACACTTGAAATTAATTTGTTAGAGAGAATATCACTTTCTTTAAAATATATAAAATGTCTAGATATTTAGTCTCAGATAAGAGAAAAGATGTTTTTATTGTGTAAATGTGTTATGTAATGTCCTACTTTATATGTCATTTTCCTGGGGAGATTATAATACCTACTTCTTAAAGTCATTTACTGAGTAAAAGGGAAACAACGTGTAAAGAATTTACGTGATAAGTCTCATTTTCTTTCACTGTTCCAATTTACATTCAAATGCACACACATTCTCCCAAATCCACATTCATGTTTTGTACAGCTTCAAAGTCTGCCTAGGTAAAAGCAAGGCTTTATCTGAAGTGAAGATCAGCTAAATATGGATTTGTTGGTAGCTAGAGTGCACACCCTCGGTCCTTAGACAATTAACTGTAGATGGAGGTGGCACACCAGACACTCTGAAAATGTAGAAATCTCACAGTTCCAGACTGTGTGCAAACATCCTGACATGCTTTTATTCATGGAGGCATTGGAGAATTGCAGGGGTGAGTGCTAAGGAGGCTGCAGGAGAGAGGCTGAGAACTACACAGGGAGTAGTCAAATGCTTTCATTTCCTGGGAACGTTATAAAAGATTTTGCAATCTAGATAAGCCTTTTTTCATAGATTGAATCCTCTCCAAAGGGCATGTGAC
Source organism: Perodicticus potto (assembly GCA_963574655.1). NCBI lineage: Eukaryota > Metazoa > Chordata > Mammalia > Primates > Lorisidae > Perodicticus > Perodicticus potto. Next base: position 47,488 of record CAUYRH010117229.1, on the reverse strand, counting down.
TGTTGATAGCCATCAACTCCTCGAGCCAGTTTATTTTCTAAATCCCAATGCCTCGTGTGTCTAATATCCACTTTCATTTTCTCCTCTTAGAGGAAATAATGTTGATATTGTTCTGCTGTCAGTGAAAATGTGCAAATGGAATGCTATGAGGAAATTTGTTCTGACACCACAAATAGTAAATAATGTTAGTCTGTTTATACTGATGAGGAAACTGATGTGTCTTCTTTGTAATTCCCTTCTCTCTGATGTTATTACTGGCATTTAAATTTGAAAGCACAGTCTGTGAAAAATGATAGCAGTTGCCAGCATGTTTTTAGCCAAGATGGTTTCTTGTTGTAACTATTGCATGGCCGCAGGCCTTGTGGATAGCATGATGGTATTCTAAGTTACCAACTATCCCTTTGTCTTCTGGAACATTAAGCAGCAGCCCTTGGGGTTACGCATACAATTGTTTCTTTTATTTCACAAACTATCTTTTATGGGCCCCTCTACTCATTGTCCCTGAATTCCAAACAGTCAGATAAAAACATCCCAAGTAATTCACTTCAGAATGAATCCTTTATACTATCTGCTAGATTTATTATTTTATTCAATAATCAAAAGATGTTTATTGTGCACCTTACGACCAGCCAGGCAATTGGTTTAGCGTTGGGGTTACAACAACAAATATGACAGGTACAATCTAATGGTTTGGAGTTTACATTCTACAGACAAAAACAGATGATAAATGAGTGAATGATTAATATGATGATTATACATTTTACAAGTGTTATCCAGGAGGATGCAAAGTGCAGGGGTAGAAAATAAATGACAGGAGATGACAAAAATTTATTTCAGGATGAATAAAGCTCTGTTAAAGGTAAGGTTTAAGGTGAAACATGGCAACAAGTAATCATTAGAGTGAATAGATAACCTGTAGAATGGGAGAAAATATTTGTTTGCTATACGCTGATAAAGGGTTGATAACCAAAATCTTTGACGAACTCTAATAAATCAACAAGAAGAAAATCAAACAACTCCATTAAAAAGCAGAGAAATGATGTGACCAGGAGCCTTTCAAAAGAAGATAGACCATTGGCCAAGAAGCATATGAAAAAAACGCTCAACATTTCTAATCATCAGGGAAGTGCAATTCAAAACCACAATGAGAAATCACCTAACTCTAGTGAGAATGGTGTTTATTCATTTATGGGTCACAACCAGAAGATGAACTTTACCTAACTAAATCAAGTATTTTGACCTGGTTTCTTATACCCTCACATTAACCTGACATAATAGAGAGAGAGAGAGAGAGAGGTACATATATGTACACATATATACATATATATGTATATTGTAAAACATCTTTTAATTTAGCTACTTGTCTGTTATTGCTGATGAAACACTATCTGTTGTATTCTAAGTTTAAAGCCACATTTCTTTAAGAAAAAAAACTCATATTTTACAAAATCTTGTAACTGTCAAGATTTTTCTACTCAGCAGTTGCATTTTCATTGAATAATTGCACAGCATTTAGTTTCCTTTGACTAGTGAAGGCAAAAATTGAAATTTAAAAGGTAGGACACAGAGGAAGAGAGGTGTTCTGTCTCCAGCAAAATAAGCACAAACCTAATTTTGATTTGCAATTTCTATTTGCCTCTGCCAAAGGCACACTTCTCAGGAATAATACTGTATATAAATCCCTTTGTATGCCGGTGATTGAAGTAAGGATGTTCCAGCCAGATAAGTAGCAAGTGCCAACCTTGTTAGGATATCAATGTGTTATAACAGATTTTGACTGAATATAATAGTTGTGTTTGGGAAAAAAATAGCATCGGAGTGTTTTTAGAGATAAAAATAAGTCTACAGTCAATCCACTCTCAATTTACAGAAGAAGAAACAGGAGTTTACAGAGGTTAAGTTGAATTCTCAAGGTCACACAGCTAATTAGTGCAGATGTGCAACTTGAATTCCAGTCTCTAGACTGGGCCACTATATCATACAATCTGATTTGACTCAAAATGCTTCTATGTCTGACAGACCAACTATTCTGTCAATGAGTTCCTATGGAATCCATTCTACTTTTGGCAAAGTAGTTGTTTAATTGGAGTCATTATCTTTTTATAAGGCAAAGTATATCTCAAAGTCTATTGGAGGCCTCTTCAGAGCTTAAGAATATAGGATTGTTTTAGGGGAAGGGGCAGATCCAATTACACTTTTAATTTCATCTCCTGTAGTAGATGTCACTCTCTGTAGGTTTTGAGAAACTGCATTTTTGACACTGTAACTCCAAGGTTCAGAATATCAGGATTTAGAGAAGAACAAAAATAAATTACTTCCACCTCACATATTGTCATGGGACTTTTAAAATTGCAGATATTAGCAGCAACTTGGAAAAATCATGATACATAAATTCATATGTACAAGAAATACATTTTTTTCCATCATCAATTGCAATTTTTATTAAGAGCCAATTCTAACAGCTAAAACCCAGTCTTGGTTAACTGAATATTTTTACCTGTTCCCTGAATCACATACAGATTTACGACGGCTTACTCCTTGATTCTGGGTAGGGCCAGGGTAGAATTGTGAAGGTGAAAGCATGGGTGGGTTGGAGGAAGGAAAGAACTGAAATTGACCGAGACATTCTTATTGTATCTGTCTTCACTAATTGGTCCATGCAAGACCTCTCCTGGATCCTGCTCCCTTAACTGTCACCAATTACTTAAATGCTATTGAAGATCCACGGACCTGAGTCACAATACTGATTCCCTCACTGATAAATGTAATTTATAGAAACACTCCTAATACTTCTTAAACAGCTCATCAGACAGCCATTTCTACTCCAGGGTCACATGATTTTCCCAAGCTCTACCATGTATCCTTGTTGGCCCAGATCCCCTCTGCTCTCAAATTCTCAATCCTATTCATGGTTTCTTCTCACCGGTATCTCTAAGGCTTCCTACAAGGTAAAGCCTGGTGATCCACCAGCCTCTAAGCTGCCCTTAGTTCTCTCACTAACACTTCTTTACCCCTGAGCCTGAGCCTCACGTCATCTGGCTCCTCATACTATATTTTTCCGAATCTGTCTTTGAAACTCACATTACATTAGGATATAAGGTTTTATAACTCCAAAGTCACTTCTTTTGTTTCCTACTGAAGCAACCATTTGAGAAATAAGGGTAAAGTCTACCTAAGAACTGAGATTATGTTTGTCTGTATGATTTATTTTTATTTTTTTCCAGATGTACTCAATTTTTTATTTGCCATGAATATTTAATTGACTACTTACAATTTGTGGTGTAAGCATGTTAATTTGCCTGACGATGATTCTTTCCCCACAAGTGTCAGTTGCTTGAACCTGGTGTGCTACTCATCATTTCTTAACAAACTTTTTGTTTTGGAAAATGTGTACACTTCAGGGGATTCACACATAGCCCATGCCTGGTTTCTTCTCTTGTGAACATCTTCTATTGCTATGGTACATCTGTCACAACAGGGGAACCCGTACTGGCACGTTATTATTAACTAACCTCTGTGTGTTATTAGTTTCTCCTGTTCTTTTTTTTCTTTTTTGTTTTGGTATTACATTTCTTATTTGTCATTGTGCCTCCTAAGGTTATTCATGACTATGATAATTTATCAGATTTACCTTGCTTTAGATGACTTTGGTAGTTGTGAATGAAAGTAGTCAGGTGTCTTGTTTTGTTTTAAATACCCATCAACTGAGTGTTTCTCATGACTAGCCTGGAGATGACCATGGAGGTCAAGTGCCATGGCACAACATAGAATTCTTTCATTAACTTGATGTAACACCGATGATGTTGACTTTGACCACCTGGCAAAGACCGTGATCGGTTTTGTCTACTGCAACTCACTTTCCCCCTTATCACTACACACTTTAGAAGGAAGTCGTTATGTATATGTTAGTTCACCCAGAGGAGCTTAGAAGTTATGCTCTACCTCCTTGAGAACAGAGTATCTATGTGAATCATTTAGAATTTTTCTATATGGAAGAGATGTCACCTCCGATTTATTTATTTTTTAATTGTGTTAAGACATTTATACTCAAAAAACAAACAAACAAACAAAAAAAGACATTTATACTCTACACTTAGTAGATTTGACATGTACCCTTATAAAATGCATTTATTCACCTATGTCCATGACAAACTCATTGACAATGCTTATTCTATACTGTAGGTTATAATTTAATATTGCATTATTCATTTTATTGTTCACTAAATTCTAAATTTGACAATGGGGATTTTCTCTATGCCTATATCATAGCCTCATTGATGTTTGCTTTTTGGACATTTCCTTATTTTCTGGAACTATAAGATGCTCCAAGTTCTTGGATATTCCCTTACCAAGTCTAGAACCATGCATTTTTTCTAAGAAGCTCTGGTTCCTTGGACTAGATAAAAATATTAGAAGCCAAGATCTGAATTCAAAGTGCATCAGTGCCAAATGAATGTGATCTCAGCACGAGGAGCTAGGAAATACATTTATGCACAAACAATTATCCCTGTTTTATCCCTGCTATATTTTCCTACATATTTCTATCAATGTGTTTTGATACAATGATAATGCAATATCATGTTTCGACCTATGTCATATTTTGACCTCATGTTTTGAATTGTGAGGAGTCCAAGGAATCTGTTTTATCCCTGCTATATTTTTCTATATATTTCTATCAATGTCTATTAATCTAAACATACTGGCATCTCTAATTCTAAACCAGTACTATGTGGTCCATTTAATAAAAGCTTGGTGTTAATATTTAAAAGGCCACTCTGCAAAGTATGGGAAAACACATTCCTTAACATTATGTTTGTGGGGAGATAGTATCACACTATTTGTATGAGTCAGCATCACCTTATGGTCAAAAGAAGAGTCTCTGAAGTTGCTGCTGTGCCTGTATTTGGATGCTAGGTTGGCCAATTTTGCAAACTGTTTAATCTCTCGGTACTTCAGTTTTTTCATTTGTTCAATGAGAATGATAATACTTAATTTTCAGAGATAAAGGTGAGGGTTATATCACTCTACCATGGTGAAAGTGTTTAACATATGGCCTTCTGATCTACTCCTCATAATTCTTAATATATTAAAACTTTATTAGGTCAAAACCTGATATTGCATTATCATTGTATCAAAACACATTTGAAATGCATATACATGAAATTTAGCTACATATTTTATGAAATGAAAGCCACTATTCAATTTGCATGGGCTTAACCTCATTTTAGTAATCAGTGACAACTAATAAAAAAGAATGAATTTTTGATAAAAATGCATGCATTTATATTTTATAAAAATTTGGCAAAAGATGTTTTTAAGATCAATTAGTTTAATTCTCTAACCTGGTATTCTTTTTCTGAAGAAAAGACCTCAAAAATAATCATCTAAGAGGATTGTCAAAAACATTCCTGAGACTACCTCAGAAAATTAGTGGAATAGGACTTTTGCTTAATATGATCTTTATTCTAATATCTCTATTATCTGTGTGATATGTTCTGAGACTGGTGTAGATACATTCACAGGCTTTCTCTACAGGGCTTTTATTTGGATAAATATCAGGACATTCCTATTTGCTCCTTGTTTTCTCTCTGCTTACTCCTCTATTTCCTGTGAAGTCTATTAGGCAGGATGAGCTCCCCATGCAACCTGTTTGGGGCCAACAATGAGTAAGATCTATATCTAAGTTGTACATTTCACTATATGCAAGTTCTTTTGATGTCAGCAATTGTTAGACATATTCTATGCCTGAATTCTTTACCACACATGATATTCTTACCCTCTGACCCAGGGTTTGTAATCTCTTGGTCAAATGCTGACAAGCTCCTTTTAATTGGGGTGGTACTAGTTTGTAAGGCTGGAGTCCAGTGTGGGCATTGGCTTGCCCAGCTGTGAAAGTCTCAACTAATGTGAGGGAAATTCTCCAACAGACTTAATTTTCTCTTAGCTTAGGCCAAAGCCTTCGTTGAATACACCTTTTAACCACTCTTGTCTGTTAGGATGTATCTAGAAGATTCTCTGCTACAAAGAACTGTATAGAGTCGTATTTTGTTCCTTAGATCCCCCAAAATATATAGATTTCTTAATTTCTTGAGCATTTCATTCAATCATTCATTCATGTTTTAGGTTCATTCAACAAATACTGTTAAGCACTAACATTGTGGTAAACAAGAGAATGAAAAGAGTATAATAATAAAGAAAGAAACAAACTTCCCCCCTACAAGTCTTTTAATATATAAGGAGAAGGAGAAACAGACAGTTAAGAATATAGGTGTAAGTTCAAAATTACAAATTGCGACACATGTTATTTTGGATGATCTGTGTGTTATAAAGAAGATTGGCATGGACAATTGTATTTAGTTTTTAGGTTAGGGCTAGTCTGTATAAAACAATGTTATTAAAATAAAACATGAAGGAAGCCGGGTAAATTGAAGATTGGGCAAGTCATAGTTTTATAGATGGAGGAATAAAGATACTCAAGTAAGGTGGAAAAGTTTGGTGTTTGTCATGATTAAAAGAAATGCAGTGTGATGAGTATACCAGGATCAAAGGGTTTGATCATACAACACAAAATTTGGAATATATTTGTTTGCTTGGGCTGTCATAATGAAATATCACAGAAATTTATTTTCCCACAATGTTAGTGAATTGAAGTCCAAGAATAAGGTCTGGCATATTTTGTTTCTGGTGAGGAGTCTCTTCCTGGTTTGCAGAAAGACCCATTCTAGCTATGTCTTCACATAACTTTCCATTGTGCACAGAGAGAGAAGGGTAAAAGGGTATATACAGTATATATAGAGAGAAGGGTAGAAGGGTATATATATATATATACATATATATATATATATACACACACACACATATATATATACAGAGAGAGAGAGAGAGGGAGACAGAGACATCTATCTCATCTCTACTTCTTCTTAAAAGAACACCAGTAATACAGGATTGGAGCCCAATCTTTATGACTTCATTAACTCCTTAAGGGTCCTATCCCAAATACAATTACATTGGATGTTAAGATTTGAACATATAATTTGGGGGAGGCAAAATTCCACCCATAACAGGGAAATAGGATCATCCACAATTCATGAACCATAAAAACAATTTCATATTTAAGCCATTAGATATATTAATGAATTGTCAATTCTACAAGTGTAACACTGTTGCAAATATTTGTATCTTCACATAATTCCAGTTGTCAAAACTTCAGTGATATTTTTATGAAGGTTGTTTTGTTTGTTTGACTTTTTGTTAATCTGCATAGTCTCTGCTTTTTGAGTCATGAATAATGACTGTCCTAAATACTCAGACCTGTACAGTAGTGAGAAATAGGGAGTAATCACACTTGTAACTATAATTATTTGTGTGAACTTTGTCAAGATATTTAACCTCTTTTAGCCTAAGTGTTCTCATATTTATCATACAAAAAGTTTCATCCATTTTATAAGTTCAGGAAATAATTGTTTGCTTTCAAATCAAGTAGCAAGAATTTACATTTAGTGTAAAATATTAAACAAGTTCCTGTTTTCTTGGAGTACGTTGAACTTAATGAATCTCATCAATTTTTCCAGTCTTTGGCAAGATCTTTTTCTTTTATAATAGGCTGAATATTTACTTGTTCACTGAGTCTGATTCCTTGTGTCTACATTTTGATTTTCCAATTCCAGTCACTACATGTTATCACTTCCTATTTTACTGATGCACTTAACTATTTTAGTCTTTCATTTTTTATTGTTTCCTTTAATCTGCCTTGTACGAACAAATCAGATTATCAATCTTAAGGTATTATCTGTCATATGCTATCTGGATTCTGAGTTTAATTATTTATATGTGTGCCAAGAGGATGTGGTGTTTTGAGGCATCTAATTTGGCAATTAAAATGTCTTTGATAATGCTTTCTCTATTGTTCACAGTTGTTGCAGAAATACCACTTAGTTTGAAAGGTTGGTATAGTAGACATGGGAAATTTATTCTTATGTAAAAATAGTAGTAAAATGGATGTATTTACTTCACAGACTATCACACATAATGATACTTGAAAATATATGAAATATTATCTCACCCAACTTCTTCCTTTTAGGTGTGTTAATTGTGTAAGAACATATAATTAGTTTTAAGCAGAAACAAAAACTCAACTAATAGGTTTCATTTATTTTAGGTCATTTTGTTGTTATCTTATGTATCATAACTTAATTGATCAAGAGATAGAACCTCTATGTGACCACAATTTTCCATTTCATCTGATGGTCATTAAAACATATTTCTCAAATATGATAGGTATCAACATAAATATGAAGGTTGATTTCTTTAATCTTATTTTATGTTATTTTTTATTGCATAGACAGTTCAGTCACTATTTTCTACAATAAACTGGTCTTTTCTTTTCTAATTTTGAAGAAGTTAAAGATAGCCCAATGCTTTCCTGTTCCTATACCAACAAAACTGTGCATTAGAAAGAAAAATCAGAAAAAATATCTATTGTATTTCCGACCAATGGACTTAATTCTTCAAGCCAAAGTTCACAGAACATTTAAAATATACTTGGCGGTGGTAAGAACAGGGTTAACTTACTGAAATTTCAAGTTGCTCCATGTGGTATCCTATTATTGTCAAATGCCAGGACAAAATCACTGATGAGTAATTGGAACCAACCAGAATTATGGAAACAAAATAAGTCATGGAAAATCATGTCCTGCTAATTATTCTGAATAGGACCCAAGGTATGCTACTTCATTGTATGAAATTGTTATCTGAGCTGTAGTTAGTAATGTGTGAGATTTAAAGTTTGCACTTATCAATACCCTGCTTTCATGTAAGTTTTTTTTTTTGTAGAGACAGAGTCTCACTTTATCGCCCTCTGTAGAGTGCTGTTGGAGCAGCCTCCAACTCCTGGGCTTAGGGGATTGTCTTGCCTCAGCCTCCCGAGTAGCTGGGACTATAGGCGCCCACCACAATGCCCAGCTATTTTTCTGTTTTTGAAGTTTGGCCGAGGCCAGATTTGAACCCACCATCTTTGGTGTATGGAGCCGGCGCCCTACTTGATGAGCCACAGGCGCCGCCCTTCATGTAAGTTTTGTTAGGGTGAGGGGTATCAAATAGGCTTGAAAATCTACATTAGCAAACCAAATTATGGATTATCAAATCCCATTTCCTAACAAGCAGCTGATTACTTCAGAGACAGAGGGAAGAACTGTTTGGAAGTTACAGTAAAGCATATCCTTATGAGTTCTTTATGGACATCTTAGGTGGTTTAAATATTTAATTAAAAAATCCTCCATATTTTGGGTTACTATCTTAGAAAAGATTTGCAGAGACCCAAGATAATAGTAATCATTTGCAAATTACAAACAAGTGACCCAAATATATTAGCATAGCAAATAATTCTTATTGAAAGGAAGGATAAAGTAAGCAACATATCATTAACTAGTACTGTATTACCCTGAAAGAAAATAGCTTAAAAAATTAGGTAACATAGAATTAATAGTTTTATTCAAATAAGGGATAATCTGGACAATACTTACATAGGCAACATGAATGGACTTAGCAAGAGATAGTGGATGTAAAGACTTTAAGTAATGATTTTCATTGAAAATTTACATTTGCACATTTTAAATTTTATAATTGTTGTAAGAAAAATAATTCATAGTAATTTTTACAAAAGAAAATCTCCATTCTTACTTTCAATCCACACAACAAGGTCATGTTTTTTAGTGACTGTTTGGCAGGCTTTTGTCACCATTTTCAGCTGAAAGATCTTATCTGTAGCTAGTCAATGACAGAATTTGAAGCTGAACCTGGGTCCATTGAATTCAAAGCTCATATTATTGCATTCTATTGCATTTCTCTATTTCAAGAGAGACTTCTCTTCAGCAAAATTTAACTCTTTATTGATTTGCAATATTTTTGTATCCATGTACAAATGGATATTGATTTTTTGAACAAATTAAATTTTGAAATAAGAAAATATTTAAAAATCAAGCTTAAAAATATCATAGAACCAAAAATTCAATGAATGAAAGACCAGAGTTTCTTCATTCCTTCCTGTAATATTGCTCCTTAAAAGCAAACATTTTTAACCATTTTAGTTCACTTTATTATTCTCCACCCTCTTTGCAAGGTGCATTCATGTTCAGGTTATCTTCACAGACATTAGATTTGACTCATTGCCTTCTATATTTCTTTTTTTCAGCTTTTCAACTCACAGGCCACTAATATTCTAAGTTATTTTCTGACTTAGGGCTCCAAGAGCCCAAACCAACTCTACCCATTAGTGGCCTCAGCCTTTCAAATTTTTCATTTTATTAAATAAAAATGTAGGAGTGTGCTTGGTGCAGTGGTTCATGCCTGTAATCCTAGCAGTCTGGGAGGCTGAGGATGGTGTATTGCTTGAGCTCAGAAGTTTGAGACCAGCCTAAGCAAGAGCAAGACCCATTATATACTAAAAATAGAAAAACTAGTTCACTGTTGTGGTGGGCGCCTGTAGTTGCAGCTACTTGGGAGGCTGAGGCAAGAGGATTGCATGAGACCAAGAGTTTGATGTTGCAGTGAACTATGACCCCTGGACAATTTAGCCAGGGCAACACAGTGAGACTTTGTCTTCAAATAATGAATGAATGAATATATTAAGAAATAAATAGCTTAAATATTTCCATCACTTTTAAAACTTTGACTACATGCAGAAGATTGATAAAGCATAGGGGAGTTTTTTTCTACAAATTCTTTAAGGCTTGGTGGCATCCGTAGCTCAGTGGGTAGGGTGCCAGGAACATACACCCAGGCTGGCAAGTTTGAACCTGGCCTGGGCTAGCTAAGCAACAGGAGGATCACAACAAAAAAATAGATGGGTGTTGTAGTGGGCGCCTGTAGGCCCTGCTACTCAGGAAGCTGAGATAAGAAGATTGCTTGAACCCAAGAGTTTGAGTTTTCTGTGAGCTGTGATGCCATTGCACTCTACCCAGGGTGACATAGTGAGACTCTGTCTCGAAAAATAAATTAATTAATTAATCAATTACAAAAAATCTTTAAGGCTCACTTGAGTTAATTTACCATTCAATACAATTCAATGTAGATGTCTTGTTTTAGTTTGGGAGAAAAAGGGACATGATTCTGAGATGGAGTAGAATTCAAATGCATTTGAAGGTGAGTTTACACTGGCCTCTACCCATGTATTTTTTATTTTCTGTCGATTCAAGCTTTTGTTAGAGAATGTTACATGCTAATAAGACTTAAGATTAGAGCAGAAAAAAAAGTTAGTCCTTTATTCAACCCTTTTCTCTCTTTTCTTACTTTTCTAAAGCCCCTCCATAAAGACCCACAGATATTCAAGGGGAAAATTTTGTCATCCAGTATCTTCAGCACACATTAAACCTAACAATTTATTGCATAGTTTTACCACAAAAATTATTTATTTCCCCGAGATCCCAAGAGGCTTTAAAATGAAGTTAAGTTACTCTGCATCACATACATATTTTATTTTTATTTTTTATTTATTTATTTATTTTTTATTTTTTTTTTTAAGACAGAGCCTCAAGCTGTCACCCTGGATAGAGTGCCGTGGCATCACAGCTCACAGCAACCTCCAATTCCTGGGCTCAAGCGAGTCTCTTGCCTCTGCCTCACAAGTAGCTGGGACTACAGGCACCCGCCACAATGCCTGGCCATTTTTTGGTTGCAGCCATCATTGTTGTTTGGCGGGCCCGGGCTGGATTCGAACCCTCCAGCTCAGGTGTACGTGGCTGGCGCCTTAGCCCGTTGAGCCACAGGCGCCGAGCCGAACATACATATTTTAGAAATAGGTGTTTCTTCATTTTAAAAATAGGAAGGAAACTTCCTTCCTTCTTTCTTCCTTCATCTGCCCTTTGACCACGAAACTACTCAAAATATAATCAAGACTGGTTGTTCACATTCTTCTATTTTGGTTTCTCACAGAGGTTAGAATCCCTTTCTCATACTTTGAAAACTGTATTTTGATGTTGGAAAGAGTTTATCAGCAAGCATCACAATCTAAAAACAGGCATGTTCAAATGAAACACAATTTCATGAAGATGATCATCAGTTGAGATAGCAGGTGTCAACCAATAAAGATGTGGGCACTGCAACAACACGGCTTCTTCTTGGGCGTACATATAGTAAGGTGTCGTGGAATTCTCTGGGATATTAATGAATCCTTTTGTGGTAATTTACTTCACATATTTTTCATTGGTCCAGTGGAGTTCACCCCATAAAAGTGACAGTCAGTCTGAAAATGAAAGCACCATATTGCAAATTCATAGTCTGGTAAAAACAGGAATACCTGAGGTGTGTATTTTCATTAAAAAGAAAAGAAAAACTAACCCATATTCTTCTTGTTTCTTTTTAATCTCACTAAATTTCTTTTCTATCTCACTAAAAATTTCATCATATTGAGTGAGTTTCAAAATCGCCATCAGATTAACACCACAGTAATAATTTTTGCAGGGAGGATTAATCAAAGATTGATTAATCCATCTCTCCATTGGTTTGCATGGGTGAGAGTTACAAGAGAACTCTCAGTATATACTAAATTATCTTTATTATCATCACTATACCCTTATTTATTAACTACAGGCTTATTTATTATTGACATAACAAATATACTAACATATAGCTTTATTTATTAACATATATGATCTTTTAATTTGGGAAATGAAAACAGAATTTGTTGAATATAAATAATTTTTATGGATGACAAGTGTACTAAACCTACACTTTCCTGGTCTTATAGTATTTCCTGTAAAATACATATTAATTACAAAGAGAAAAATGTCAACTTTACAGTAGAGAAGGCTAATAGTCACCATTTTTACCAATTGATCTGAGTTAACATCAGCATGAGAAAGGTATGTAGAGATTAGGCACCCCCTGATATTATGCACTCAGAAAGACCTTTAAATTCATGGTACTTAATCTAACAATGAAAAAAATCAGAGACACCCATATTTTATATAATCACTGAGAAGTAATATTCAAAAATGTGAAGGGAGTGAAAGACAATAAAAAACTTGGCACCTTTCATAGATTATAGATGACAGAGGAGAAATGACAATTAAATGCAATGGAGGGTTCTCAGATAAATTCTGAAAACAAAAAAAAAGGGCATTTATAGAAAAAAATAGTAAAATATAAATATTAATAAACACTGTAGTTTAATAAAAACTATTGTACACATACTGATGTTATATTATGTTATTAATAATTGTACCATGACTATATACACATACATTAGGAGTGCTGGTAAAATGGTATGTAGAAACTCTCTGTATGAATTTTCAATTATTAATATCTATAAGATTCTCTCAAACATAAAATTATTTACAAAATTAAAAGATCATATGTGTTAATAAATAGGGCAATATGTTAATATATTTATTATGTTAATAATAAATAAGCCTGTGTGTTAATAAATAAGGGCATAGTGATGATAATAAAGGTAATTTTAGTATGCTTTGCTATGGAGCTCCATCACTCCTTCAAGGAAATACAGATATTATAAATATACATCTCAAGAAATCACTGAAAAATGAACACAATCATTCAACTAACTCTCAGATAGAAATATGGAAGATTAGCCAAGAAGTATGGTTTAAATCTCTTCCCAATAAATATGAGGACTGACAATTAAGCTCACAAACTCACCCTAGAAAAAGTGCTACATACTTCCTGGGTAAATATCATTACAGTGAGCTTTGGACTACACCCCTTAGGAAACCATGGACTGACAAAGCACCTATCTACCCCTCAAAGCAATTTTGGAACTCTTTCTTGAATGACCATCAGAGCTGTCATTGTACAACACACAAAAACGTGCAACAATAATAATGAACACCACTTGTCTTGTCAGCAAGACACCACCAAACATTGACATGAACAAAACTGTGAGACACTGATATACTAATGTTATAAAGCCTTTTTGAGTTGTTTGTACAGTGCGCAAATATAAATGCACTGTTGAATAGAAGTGACAACGGGCATCCTAGTCTTGTTTTGATTCTACAGGGGAATGCTTTCAATATTTTCCTATTCAGTATGGTGTTGGCAGTGGGGCTTCCACATGTGGATTTATTATTTGGAGGTATATTCCTTCTATGGTTAGTTTGTTAGCGGTTTTTACCATGAAGGGTGAAAGATTTTATGTACTATTTTTCTGCATTCTTTAATATGATCATATTTTTATTTTTTTAAATTTGTTTATGTGGCAAATCACATTTATTTATTTGTGTATGTTGAATCATCCTTGCATTCTTGGGGTGAAACACACTTGATTATGGTAAATTATCTTCTATCTGTGTTGTTAGATTCAGTTTGTTACAATTTTGTGGAGGATTTTTGTATCTATGTTCACGAGGGATGTTAGTCTGTAGTTTTTATTATTGTGTTCTTTCTAGCTTTGCTGTCAATGTTTTCCTAGCTTCCCATAATGAATTGGAGAAGTTCCACTCCTCCTCAGTGCTATGGAATATTTCAAGGATAGCTACCAGTTCTTCTTTATATGTCAGGTAGAATTTGGCTGTGAATCCATCTGGTTCTGGGTTGTATAGGGGGAAGGATTTTGATTACTCTTTCGGTCTCAATATTTTTTACAGGTATGTTGGGAATTTCTATTTTTTTTCTCAGATTCAAACTTGAAAGGTTGTGTTTTTTCAAAACTTCATGCATTTCCTATATATTTTCTTGTTTGTTTGAGTAGAAGTTTTCATAGTAATCTCAGATGGTATTCTGTATCTCTGTGGGTTTAGTCGTAATGTCTCCTTTTTCATTTCTGGTTTAATCATTTCTCTCCTATTTCTATTTGGTCTAGCTAGTGATCTATTGGTTTTGTTTATCTTTTCAAAGAACCAACTCTTGTTTAATGGACACTTACTATCATTTTTAAAAATTTCCATTTAATTTAATCCTACTCTGATCTTTTTTATTCTTTGTCTTTTACTATCTTTGGGTTTGATGCATTCTTTATCAACTTCTGTGAAGTGTTACACAGGGATGATAATTTGTGATATTTCTGTATTTTTGAGGTAGGCATTTAGTGCTATGAATTTCACTTAACAGTGCTTTTGCTATATCCATGCGGTTCTGGAAGATTGTGCAGTCTTTGTAGTTCAGTTAAAGATTGTTGAGTTTTTTTTTTTCATATACTTATTAATTTTTTTCATTGACCCAAAGATCATTCAGCAGCAGGTGTTTAATTTCCATGGTTTTCTGTTGTTTTGAGCGTCCTTGTTGTAATTGATCTCTAGTTTTATTCCACTGTGTTCTCAGGATATACATAGTATGATTTTAATTTCTCTAATTTTTCTTAGACTTTTTTTGTAGCCTAATGTATGGTCTATATTGGAAAATGATTCATGTGATGATAAGAAGAATGTATATTCTGTAATTTGGCGGTGGAATGTTCTGTAAATGTCTGTTAATTCCATTTGTTCTAGGTATCCATTTAAGTGTACTACTTCTTTGTTGATCTTCTGCATCATGATCTGACTAATTCCATAAGTCGAGTGTTGAAATTCCTGTGTTATGATGTTGCTGTTTATTTCTTTAAAAAAAAAATCTAGTAGAATTTGTTTTATGAATCTGGGAGTGCCTTCATTAAGTGCCTATATATTAAGGATTATTAAATCTTCTGGTTGAATTGATTCCTTTCATCATCATATAATGGCCATCATTGTCTTTTCTTAATTCACTGATTTAAAGTCTATTTAGTATAATAATAGCTACTTTTACTTACTTTTGCTTTCCATTTTAGTGTAATCTCAGGGGAACTTTTGAAGAATGGCCCTCAGAATAATGTTCTGCTTAATTTTACATTTTATGAGGTGACAAGCTTAAAGGTAATCATACATCTGAATTATGAAACTGTATATGTAACTGTGACATTATCATGCATTTCAGAGGTAATGGAAATTTCTTTTTATCAAGACATCATTGATATGCAAAAAATTGCACACATTAATGTGTACATCTTGATAAGTTTAAATGTGCATTCATGGTTAATTTTTTGAAAAAATATAATTACCCCAAATCAGGATATAATTTAAAATATATTTTCTTTTTCTTTTCTGGCCTCTGAGCCTTCATGGTGAAGAATTGCATTTGAATTTGTGTGAAGATGTTGCTGAGAATGAAGGATGACGAGAGAAGGCAATGGCTTCAGGATTGGTCTCATCTTTATTAACTCTGCTATGCCAACTGTAAAGAAAAATAAAGCACAACAGCATGCTTTTGTTGGTAAAGTCAGCAGATGTGACTTGAAGATAAATACAGAGCAGATGTGATGACTTAGATAGTTTTCTTTTACATAGACAAATGTGACTATAGCCATCATAATTGGGAAATGCTTTAACTGCAGAATCCACTCTGTCTCACAAGTGCCAAGCTTATGTTTCTTATGCTCTTGAAAGTTCTAACAGCAGCACAGACCTTCTCTAAAGTATCACCCTGAAATGTAGAATGTTAACCGAAATAAAACTAATAAAAGTGATATAAAAGGCAGATGTTGCTTTTTACACAGAATATAGTGAAATAGCCTATTCTATAATTTCTATTGTTAAAAACAAGGAAAAGAAAGAAAGAAATAAGAAAAATAAAATAAAGATGTTTGGCAGATCTGGCATGAAAAATCATCAGGAATGCACCGGTTATAGTGGCAGAGTGGGGGAGATAAAGCCAATGTAGGGAAACAAAAAAACCCCATCATTAGACTTGGCATGCCATTTCTGACAGTAATATTTATTTCCTTGGAGACATACAATATGCTCAGCTATTGGACTTCTGATTCTTCTTTCTAAAAACTGCAGGAAGCTGCAGATTAGCTGTCCCTCTTCTGCTCTGGATGCCTACTTGTATTCTTTTAAAGCAAAGAAAATATATCCCCATTTCATTTGGTGAAATATTTCAACTGAAATCCCAGAATCAATATATCCCCATTTCATTGGGTGAAATATTTCAACTGAAATCCCAGAATCAAAGGAAAAAAATGGTATAAATACTGAAAACCTGGTTTTTTGATAACTTTCACCTCAATATTTTATTTTTCCGAGTGACATAGCAGGCATATAATACAGTTAATAACAGAATTGAGTTATTTCTTACCTTTTCCTTCTTTTAAAACATATGCTAAATAAAACTAGACATAATTAAAACACTAAGGATTTCATTTTTATTTTTGAACTCTGCATATTTTTTTTTATTCTGCATGTGATGATGAGAATCCTGCTGTTTGATGATCTACTATCCTGGCATTCCACTTTGCTTTTACATGCTTCATGATAATATAATCCCTACAGATCATTTATCTAACAACAGCTTCAAGGTACACTTTCAAACTAAATGTAAGAATGTAGCATCCAGAACACTGTCCAGAGATCTGATCAGAGCTGACAGCACTATTTCATATTGGAAATTGTATTGTACACAAGAAGAATGTCATAAACTATTCTCCTGATGCATGAATGTCTTCAATTTCTTTGGCGACACAATTGAACAAATCATGACATCTTTAGTTCATAAAAAGGGGGCAAAAATGATACTTTATAATTGTCTTTAGTTCTTTGTGTGTGTGTGTTTGTGTGTGTGTGTGTGTTTGAGATAGAGTCTTGCTTTATTGCCCTGTCTAGAGAACCGTGGCATCATAGCTCCAGAAACCTCAAACTCTTCGGATCAAGTGACCCTCTTACCTCAACATCCCAAGTAGCTGGGACTACAGGTGCCTGCTACATCTGCTACTTTTACTAATTTTAGTAGAGATGGGGTCTCACTCTTGCTCAGGCAGGTCTTGAACTCCTGGGTTCAAGAAATTCACCTGCCTTGGCTTCCCAGAGTGCTAAGATTGCAGACATGAGCCACCATGCCTTGCTGTCTTTAATTCTTATTCAACCTGTGATCAGTTTTGTTGGCCTCTATTTCTCCATATACAAAGTGAAAACTAATATCTAGCTTATACAGAGTTAAAGAGGATGAAATTATGTCAGATTTTGTGTAAAGTATCTAGTACATAGGAGAACTCAGTATACAGTAGTGCAGAGATGAAGTCTGATGGCCAGATTCTCACTCTTATTTACTATGTGTTTGGAGCAAACTCCTTAACTTTGCAAACTTCAGTTTCCTTGCATGTGGGATAAAAACTACATAGTGTAATGGCTGAGCATTAAACAAGGCAAAAACCAACAAAGTGGTTTGAATGGTTCCTAATATATTAAGAAGTAATGGCTCTATATATTTTAGCTGTTCTGGTTGTCGATATAACTTAATTCTCTACATCTTTAATTCAACCTCTTATTTTCTGTTAAACTCTTATAGAATTTGTAGTGTACAAAATAATATTGAATTGATCACTAGAGTCTGAGATCTTTTTGACATCTATATGTAGATCCTCAATGCCTGAAAGTTTGCAAAATTTGTTGTAAGTGTCTACATTTGCAAAATTTGTTATAAGTTTTTGTGGGTATGTTTCATAGGCCCTTTTGGTTCTCAGAGTCCCCGACAGGGCAGGCACATGCTTTGGACTTACATTATGTCCTCGTGCTATCCTCCTATAACTATGGACCTCTATGTGTTCCAGGAGAGATTACATTGTAGTATTAAGTAGACCTTATTAATTAGTCAATACAATAAAAATGCATTGCTTTATAAAGTTTACTTTAAATTCATTCCTATATTTTATGGGGGAGGCATATGAAGAGCCAAAGCTAAGCTAATATTCTATATTTATGGTTGAAATCATTTAACCCAATGTATTTTTACCCAACATGAGACATAGTCCTCCTGTACTTCTGCTTATCTTTAAGAAGGAGGATGCCTGTATGACTGTGGTTAAAGATGTGCCCTTGTGATGAAACCATTTTAAACTGATGAAATCCAAGGTGGCAGATAACTTGACATCGGAAGAACTTCTACCCTCATTATAATCTAATTTCCATGTTAATCTGATTTCTCATCATTGGTATGATAGGAGACAATCACCATCAAGATGACCAGAAGAGACCATAAAAGGACAAAGAGGAAACATTATTCTCGTTCTAAGAAATTTTCCACCCATTGCCAGAAAAGTCATGAATATTCCACTCTCTGCTTTTAATACCCAATCCTTGATTAAAATAAATCCTATGTTTTAACTCCCTCTCCTCTCACACAACTAGAAATTCATTTGCCATTTGTGCTTCTGCTTCTCCGGTCCTTGGCCAATTGAATAAAGTCTGACCTGCTTAACATTCACTTCTCATTTCCTGTATTCAGTTTACAACACCAAATAGGAAAGAATCCCATCTTTTAGGAAAACACCAACTGTATGGGTAACCGAAGCACTCTTAGTGTGTGTCAGCCCTTGTAGTTCACATACAGAATTAACTTAAGTATATAAAGAACTTTTCACAAGGTAACAGTGACAAGTATAAGAAAATATTAAAATTCTAAACTTCACATATATACATGATAGTAAAAGTTAGAAAATGAGGACTAAGATAAAGGATAAATCAACAAGAATCTCAGCTTACTTTTCTGCAAATTAGGATGACAATACACGTCATACCTTCTATAACTTCTTCACAGTAGACTCCCTATTGAACATTTCACCACCTATTCAATTTCTTTCTACTCCAAGTCCTTCCCTCGTCCTCAATGACTCCACCCTCTGACACAGAGACCTCACACTGCTCCTGACTTCTCAGTTTCACATCATAAGCAATCCTCTTCTTTGTCACCATAGATACATTCTGTCCTTATCCTAAACCTTGTCACCATCTAATTTTTTTTAAACTGCCATAATCACTAATTAAGTAATCCAACTTTCTGAACATAAATTGTTCCTGTGTTTATTCATATCTACAGAATTTGCAGTCCAAATTCTGGAATTAGGTTCCAAGATCCTTTCTTCACCTACTTTACTTCCTTGATATTTCAGCTAACATCTTATAGATTATTATTTTTAAGACTTCTTCCAATTCTACAAATCACATTGATTTTTTTCTAATTGTTGTGACCATCCAGTAAAATACAAAACCAACATTCAACTATTCTATGTACATACATCAGTAGCAAGTTCTACTAGAAATGTCACAAATGATGGTATACTAGTGTAACTATGAATTCATAATTACCAACAAATATACTGTTAAATTACCTACAAATACTACTTCATTCTATAAAAATTGTAATCATGAAAATGAAAATAACTACTACTTGGTGGTAATTACTTCCCTGTGGGTATATGAGGTAAAGAGACTGATAGATACACATATACCTACATAAAATATACACAGTTATATGCACATACATTGATATTCCCAACCAATTTTTACAGAAAATATTAAATTTGAATATACCTTAATTTAAGCAAAGATAAAGACAATCATGAAATTGAATGAGATCTAAGCCTCTTATACATTTTCCTTAAGTTATGATTGTCATCATGGATTTTAAATTGTAAGTTTTAAGTTTAGATACTACCAATCTTTTAAAAGTTAAAACATGGGGCGGCTCCTGTGGCTCAAAGGGGTATGGCGTCGGCCCCATATGCCAGAGGTGGCAGGTTCAAACCCAGCCCTGGCCAAAAACTGCAAAAAAAAAAAAAAAAAAAGTTAAACCATGCTTTTTCATACCTACCTTCCAAACCATTCGCTTTATGTCAATAACATGAACATGTTCTGTTTGTTCATGTAATCATAATTCCCCATTTGTTTTATTTCACTTCTACATTTATATGAATAAAATACTCAACAGTTATCCTTTGATCTTGGTGATTTATCTCTGATATCTTTGTTATTTATATATACTTTTGCCTGGATTTTGTTTTTGAGAGCTGATTTGTTTGATATCAATTTTAAAAATGTGTGTATAAGTGTTATAATATCTACACTCTCACATTCTTTAATATTTCTTTCAGTAATCTTCATACATCAATCACATTCATATCTTAGAACTTAGAATGACAGTTACAAAAAGATATGGAATTTTTTGGTTCAATGCTCAGATTTTAGTGTCCATAACAAAACTTGTGCACATTGGAAGCCCCATAATTATTAACTGACTGAATGAAAAAATATGAATATAATAAAACCAAAGTCAAGGCTTGGAATGATACCAGAGGAATTTCCCAAAATTTTCATAATTATATAAGTCATTTAAGATAATTACTTATTGAATTTATATATTAAATAAGAAAAACTTCCATAGTTTTGTGTAAGATTTAAATGGTCCATTGTTAAGAAAGAAGACATTTTAGACAATGCTGCATTAGAAATGTCCTCCATTTAGAGAAAACAACTGTTAGTTCAATGCATAAAAATACTAAAAATATAAGAAAGTAATAAGCAATGTCTTGGGGACATCTTAGACATGTAGGTGACTGTAGCAGTCTCACACCTAACAATATTTTAGGTTTTCTATGATTTTACAACAGCTAATTGAAGTAACTTCAGCCACACCACCGGTGGTATTTTTCTATGTAGTTGAGAGAAACTATAATAGCTTCCAAGGGTAGTGACTTGTTCTAAAAGAGAAACCACTTAGAGATAGGTCTACAATAACCTCTATAGGCCCATGGAATAAGGGAAGAAATCCCTTGCACTTGCTCTATGGTAATGGAACTTATATTTTTGTAGCATTTTTTTAATGAGTTAAGTGGCTATTTATGGACTTTGTCATTTTTTTTATTATTGTTGGGGATTCATTGAGGGTACAAGAAACCAGGTTATGCTGATTGCATTTGTTAGGTAGAGTCCCTCTTACAATTGTGCCTTTCCCCAAAATGTGTGTCACACACCAAGACCCCACCCGCCCCCTTCCCTCTCTCTGCTCTTCCTTTCCCTCACTCCCTCCCTCCTTCTTTCTCTCTATACTCTCCCCTTTACCCACTCCCCACCGGGTCATTAATTGTAATTTATTGCCCTCATATCAAAACTGAGTCCTTCTTCTCCACTCTTGTGAGGCTTTACTAAGAATAATGTGTTCCACCTCCATCCAGGTTAATACAAAGGCTGTCAAGTCTCCATTTTTTTTAATGGCTGAATAGTGTTTCATGGTATACATATACCACAGCTTGTTAATCCATTCCTGGGTTAGGGGGCATTTAGGCTGTTTCCACATTTTGGCGATTGTAAATTGAGCTGCAGTAAATAGTCTAGTGCAAGTGTCCTTATGATGAAAGGATTTTCTTTTTCTTTCTTTTTGTTTTTTTTTTTTTTGTTTGTTTGTTTGTTTGTTTTGTGAAGACAGAGTCTTACTTTGTGGAGTCATAGCTCATATGTAGCAGCCTTAAACTGTTTGGCTCAATTGATTCTCTTGCCTCAGTTTCCAGAGTGGCTGGGACTACAGAGACCTGCCAGTATAGAGGACACCAAGAAACAGACGACCTCTGAGTAAGATGATTGCAGCTGGGAGGCAGACCCTTGGGTTTTCATTGCAGAGAAAGACCTTGAACCAGTGGAGATCCTTAGGTACGCAGCCACTGTCTAATACTCCCCTCACCTGTCATGTACTGTCTCAAAAAAAGGCTACTTCGGAGGTTCCTCAGAGCTACCCTGCAATCAAGGTAAGCCCGCCTCCTGCAAGCTTGTTCTTCTAATTCCCGTCAGGACTGGTTCCTTCCTGTGGCATTGGAGACCAGGGCCATAGGGGTTGCGACATCCCACAATGTCTGGCTAATTTTTAGAGAGGGAGTCTCCTTCTTACTCAGCCTGGTCTCCAACTCCTAAGCTCAAATGATCTACTCATCTTGGACTCCCAGAGTGCTAGGATTACAGTGTGAACCACCGTGCCCAGTCCACAGACATCATCTTTATTATAAACATTCCAGGTAGAATAGTTATTCACATTTCATAAGGAAAGTTATTGACAAAAGAACTTTAAGTCTTTTAACGAAGAAAATGTGCCAGATTAGTATCAGAAGTGGATTTATTCTCTTCTTCTGACTGTAGGTCAGTTCTTATACTTCTGTGAACTTTGTCTTCCCATTTCTAAATAATTCATGCTACTATTATGCATTTATAATTGTACAGATTGTGCAAATTAAGCTTATCCTGGAATACATATTCCATATGTTCCTGAGAAACACTGAGGACACTTAAGCAACCCTAAAACAAATGAAATTATAGTAAACATTAGACGACCAGTGGAATTTACTCATAGTCACTTCAAAATAATCTGTAAATAATTCATTGTCAATATATGCTTTGAAATTATGTACTTTTTGGTATTTTCCTATGCATTTGCATTTATATCAGCATTAATTTAATATATATTGTATTATACATATTGTTGGAAACCACCCAAATACAGGTATTCTAGAACATCTACACTGAGAGACTTATTCACCCAGGGCATTTGGAGATCTATCTTCTGGAAAGTACTCTAATTGTAGGCACATCCAGATACAAGAGCTGATAATCCAAAGGATATTCCAAGAATATTTTGGCCTAACATGAGTGTGTTCATACATATGAAAACAACTTAAAGAAAATTATTTCTTAGTTGGACATGTTAGAAATGGGTCAAAGAAACAGGGTTAAGTGCGAAACAAAATGTGATACCTTTTGTGGTCCCCTAAGTACCTCTATTTAGAAAGTCCATTAAGTGCCTTGCCAGAGGAAAAGAGCAATGTACTTTTAATTAAGAAAATTAGCATCTTACGAGAGTCTAGAAACTTTATGGGATAATTAACATATCAAGAGGAACTAAAGTGGCTGTTTGTTATTCATTGTATTTTGTGGTATGTCCACTTTCTTAAACATATTTTAAAACCTGCAGGAAATACTAGCTTTTAGTTTAAGTGAGTTTCCCACAATGAATAACAAACTCAGATTATAACCACATGAACTGAGACACTGGCTCTTTTTTTTTTTTTCTTACAGCAGCATTTTGTTAAGAGTATCAGTAAAGTCTAGAAATGAAGTTTTCTTTTTCCTAGAGTCAGAAGCATGTGGAATGATTCCAATAGTGTAGAAAAGAAGCATTCATGTCAATGACTTCATCAAGGTTTATTTTCTGTTTCTTTCGCAGTCATGCTGCTGAAACGGGGTCTGGCTGTTTTGCCATTTCTTGGGGAAAGCTACAGCAGACTGTGGTTCAAAACAAGCAGTTTCATGGTCTCACTGACCAAAAGGTTTAAAAAAAATTGTCTTTCAATTTGGTTATGCTTCTAAATAGCAATTACCAGTTTCAAATGCTGATAAAGGCTATCTATTAATATATCAATAGATACATTCCTTATTAATATTTACTTGAAAAACAAGTAAAAAATGTGGGGTCAAACTCAGTCTCTAGCAATCTGGACTTTATTTTCCCCAAATATAGAAAATTGGGGTCCAATCTCTAGAATCACTCAGGGCTAACATGCTAAGCCTCTATATGAATATTTTTATTTTTAAAAATTTTTGCCTAATACCAAATTATACTTAATTCTAAACCAATATACTCCTAGTTAGTAATGAAAGTGGATATGCTAACCATGTTAAAAAGTCTACTTTTAGGGCTGAGCGTGATGGCTCATGCCTGTAATCCTAGCACTCTGGGAGGCTGAGGCAAGTAGATTGCTTGAACTCCAAGACCAGCCTGAGCTAGAGTGAGACCCTGTCTCTAAAAAATATAGCCAGGCATTGTGGTAGATGCTTGTAGTCCCAGTGACTCAGGAGGCTGAGGCAAGAGGATCTCTTGAGCCTAAGAATTTGAGGTTGCTGTGATGTCATAGCACTGTACCATGGGTGACGAAGTGAGACACTATCTCAAAAAAAAAAAAAAAACTCTTTTTAAATTGTTATTAATTGTGATAAACACACAAAGCATAACAGTTACCATCTGAACTTTGTAGCAGTGTACAGTTCAGTAGTGTTAACTGTACTCACATTATCATTCGACCAATCTCCAGAATGTTTTCATCTTACAAAACTGAAAACCTTCATTCACGGAGCAACAACCCCCCACTTTCTGCACTTTCTCCCAGTCCTTGGAAACCATGATTCTACTTTTTGTTTCTATGAGTTTGACTACTTTAAATGTCTCAAGGAAGTGAAATCATGTAGTTATTTGTCCTTTAGAGACTGGGTTATTTTCCTTAGCCTTTGATATTCACCCTATTATTTTACATGTATTAAATAGTGATAAGATCATCTATTAAGGAACTAAAGAAACAAAGGAAACATCCCGAACTTAGTGGGATACAACAATAGCAGGTTGTCATTTTTTACCTTGAAATTCACAAAACTATTCATTAGAAGACGCTGGGCATGAAGAATGGAGAGGAGAAGAATGAGAGTCCCCTGTGCAGAAGGAAAAGAATCAGAACAACACTCAAAGGGAAGACTGTCAAAGGCATTGAGAACAGGTCTTAAAACCACCATAAACAGTGTCACAAATGATAGAATCTGTGCTTTGTTATCTTCATTTATAACACTCTCCCTCCTAATTCTACTATTAGATTTGTATAATTTATAAGTATTTGTCTGACTTTCTCATAATAGTCATTAGAGAACATCAAAATGGAAAAATATCACTTAAAATGTCCCTAGACAGCAAAAGCTCACAATAAAAGCATAACAATAATAATCCTAAATATATACTTTCGACTTGGGATAAGAGGGCCCTTCATTGGCTAATCCTTTCATGATAACCACAAATTATCATGGCAGCAGAGTGTAGGACGATGATATCTGATAGTGACACAAAATCTACGACAGCGGCTCAGCGCATGTGGCTCAATGGGCTAAGGCGCCAGCTACATACACCTGAGGTGGCGGGTTCGAATCCAGCCCGGGCCCCCCAAAAAACAATGACAGCTGCAACCAAAAAATGGCCAGGCGTTGTGGCGGGCACCTGTAGTCCCAGCTACTTGGGAGGCGGAGGCAGGAGACTCTCTTGAGCCAGGAGTTGGAGGTTGCTGTGAGCTGTGATGCCATAGTACTCTATCCAGGGTGACAGCTTGAGGCTCTGTCTCAAAAAAAAAAAAAAAAAATCTATGAAAGCTAGGTGGCCAGTTCTATGACATCAAACAGATATTTGAAGAACATGGGGTTGTATTTTAATCTACATGTACCACGAAGGTTTGTGGGTTTGGAAAAGGCCCCCAGATATCTTTTAGTTCTTTGTATTAATTAACTCTTGCCATTCAGACATAACAAAAAATGCTCCAGTGTAGAACTCATACTGCAGATATAACACTTTACTTATGATATAAATGAATTCTAAGCAGGTTAGATATCTGCCGAATAGTAACTTTGCACACTGCTGATTTGAATAGTTTCTTCTACAAATTATTTTTTTCTAAAGTACTTGCAGATAATTAAGAAGGTATATTTTCTTTGCAAATAAGCAATTCCTTTTATTATTGGACAGCTACAATTTAATTAAGAATCATTTTATTCATGCATGATATGTAAGTAAAAATTAGTCCATTATTGTTGATTATTGATTCTCTTTATACATTAAAAATTTGTATATGTGTGCATGCAATTCTATTTGCATATCTGTGTATGAATATATATAGTCACCATATGACTTAGAAGAACTAACTAGAAAAATTTTTATTAATTAATGAAGAAAATATTTTCATTTTTATAGATAATCATAAAAACATTCTAAGTTATAAAAGTGAATTAAAAATTAATATTCACCTAAACAACTTCACTTTTATAATAGTAAGCAAGCTTTAGATGGCTTTAAAATTGATTGCTGAGCTCCCTTTTTCATATTTTGTATAGCATGAATTTGGTATTGTGAACTTAGAGATAACACTTTAATGAAATTTGAATCATAGATTAAAGTCATGATTATAGCATTTGATTAAAAGAAATCAAGTTATAAAAATAGGAGATCAGTCAAATAATGAGTAGCATGTGCTGGTTATTTACCTTGTGCTAGGAACAAATACCTGTTACCTATGCTTCCCAGTCCAGAAAACTAGATTTGGATCTTATAAAGGTTGTCATCATTCAAGATTCAAACACGATTGCCTAAAACCGATGCTTCATTATGTCTTTCTCTCCAGACAAATTCTGTAGGACCCATTTTTTAAAGCAAATTTATGTAAGTGCCTCATTTCACTTTTTATTCTGAAGTCGGAATCGTACTCCTGTAGCTATCCTAAAACTTCTCTGATAACCATTGGTTTGATACTCCGCATTTCTCTCTCCTAGCAGCAGCACTCACACCTCCTTACGATGTTAATTGGACACTCCGCTCCTCGTCACAACTCCTCTCCCAGGCCCAGCCAAATTTAAGGTTGCTCTGGTCACAGTGAGTCATTTTTGAGAAGGTCCAGTTGTTTTATAGGAAGGCAGAGTGGGACGAAGGCTGTGGTACAGGGAAGCTAATGTGGAGTGTGCCCACCGTCACATTTATCACTCAGTAAATGGTAACGTGCCACAGACAGCCACGACGCGCAGTGGGTTTACTGCCTTGTGGCTTGGTGGTGGGAAGAGACCAAAGAAAATTATTAGTAGGCGTTATATAATATTAATACAGAGAAATAATAGACACAGACTAACAGTTTTAAGAGAAGCGAAGCTTGGGAGGTGGCACATGCTTCTTAGTAAGGTTTCCAGTATGCCGCCCCGAGTGTCAGGCCAGCTCTGTATTTATTTCATACATCAGTGTTACGGTCATAAATCCCATGCAAGCGAGGCGAACAATCTCGCCAAGGTTCTTGCTGTGCTTGCATTCCTACGAATGACTAACTCTACAGCTGATTACGTTAATTGCATGGATTTACTTATTACTTTTTACTGCTTCAAAGTATAATGGTCTTAATGTAAACAAAATCTTGATAAGAAAGCCAATCAGAAGCTGACTCTAAGACCAAATCCTAGCCGACCCACAGTCACACACCACACCTGTGATGTTTTAATACTTTGACAGCCCTGTGTCCAAACAGACTCCTCTGGCCCAATCAAGGTGGCAAAAGAAAGGAGATCCTTCTCCTTATCTGGTCCAGAGCAAGGCTTCCCGAGTCAGACAAAGTTTAAAGAATTCATATTCTTAACTCCCCAAAACCACTCCCTCAGAGCACACGGCCTGGCAGAAAGCAGCTTCAAGGCCTGCAGCCAGCTGCCGTGCCCCACCTGGGAGGGGAGGGGGGGACATACAACACGCCAGGCTGCAGAAATATTAAAGCGATAGGATCTCGCACTTGGTGCCCCGAGCCCCCCAAAATCAGCACAGATCTAAATCCCCACACCTGTCTCCCTTTGTCTAGACTTTGTTTCCTATTCCTAATAATATTGCTAATCTACTAATAATTAGTAATTGATTATTAGTTTCAAACTTATAAAATCATTACGACTAGCAATGTAAGCACATCAAGCTCTAACTCCTGCTTTATGTCTCCCCATGTGCACCCTTCAGTAATGTAGCTCCTCAATTAGTATTTTCATCCTATTTAGCAATAGCTGGAAGAAATAATACAGGAATTTGCAAAACTTATCAATCCTGTTCATTTCTTGCAAGTACTTTTCCTTTAACTGTAAGAGTATTATCATGAGCTTTCTAAGAGTTCTGCCAATTTAGAAAACCTTGATTAAAGATAGTTTCAAAAAAAGATGAATCAAAAAATAGCCAGTAATTCATTACTCGGTATGAGATTAGTTCTTAACACGAGATTAGTTCTCACTGTAGTTGAGGAGTTTTGAAGGTACGTGATTCTCCAGATTTCCAAATGCCAATTTGCCCTGAAGCCCTAGTTTTCTGCGGGGGTTCAAGAAAAGTCTTTAGTTTGTTTGTTTCTTTTGTTTTGTTTTTTCATCTTTTTCTTTTATGGATGGAAATGATAACTTCCAAGTTCTGTTCGTGTAGCTGAACCCAGAAGTGTGTCCCTAACCTTTGGAAGTCCTAAATTTTTCTCAGGTGCTCTCAGTGGCCATTTGAAACCAATTGGTTTTTCAATACACAATATTTTGACCAATTACTAAGTATGGTTTGTTGTATTTTTGTCTTTGATATTCTTACCAAATTTTCTGTGCAATGTTGTATGCAAATGCAAAATTAGCTTCCTATTAATTAGGAAGACATAAAATGTGTTATGTGTATGAATATATGTATTCACCATGTGACTTAACATGAGATTAGTTCATGACACCAAAAATAATTTGCGAGAGGATTTGATATTTTTAAAATAAGCATTAATGGCATGGATGTGGAGAGAAGGGAACACTTCTCCACTGCTGGTGGTAATGCAAACTAATACGACCATTTTGGAAAGAAGTTTGGAGAACATTCAAGGAGCTAAAAGTAGGCCTACAATTCGATCCTGCAATTCCTCTACTAGGTATATAACCAGAAGACCAAAAATCACTTTACAAACAAGACATTTGCACCAGAATGTTTAATGCAGCCCAATTCATAATTGCCAAGTCCTGGAAGCTACCCACATGCCAATTGACCATGTATGGATTAACAAATTGTGGTATGTGTATACCATGGAATACTATGTAGCTATAAAAAGATAGAGACTTTACGTCTTTTATGTTTACATGGATGGAGATGGAATATATTCTCCTTAGTAAAGTATCTCAAGAATGTAAAGAAAAAGTATCCAATGTACTCAATACTACTATGAAATCAATATATAATGACCTACTCATTCATATGAATGTTAAAACATAACTGTAGTCCAAAAAGTAGAAGGGAAGAGGAGAGAGAGTGGTGAGCAGAGGGAGGGTATTTGGGGGGACCTCACCTAATGTGCATGATGCACTGGTACATTTCAAAACTATTAGAAAAGAGCATAATTGTGATGGATGTGTTAATCAGTTCAATGCAAGCTTTTCACATTGCATACCAAAACAATACACCGAACTCTATAAATGCATCAATGTACACAGTTATGATTTAATGAAAACCAAAAAAGTTATTGAAACCCATAATTGGAGGTTTTATTAAATTATAAAGGCATTTTAAAATAATATAGTAATCTCTTAAATAAATGTATATCTGAGGCAAAAATTAAAAAGTAAGCATTAAAAAAGTCAAACATTATTTTTCATGTAAATTTTCTCCAGGAAGTAGTACAGAATGTTCTCCACCCACCCAATCCCCCCAAAATAATAAGGTGAGTGGTCTTGTGTGGCCAAGAACAAAAACATGTAATTCAATAAGAAATTACAGTATTTTGTAGAATAGAGACTAAAGATAGCTTCAATAACGTGGCTGCAGAAAAGATCGAGAAACTATCGGAAAAATATAGGAAATGTAGCTCGGGAATTTAAATGTATAATATAATATTATGACAGGCTTAACAGTGTGGAAAACAAATTGGATGCATTAAGAGAACTCTTAAAGACTCACACAGCAGAATTCTGTACACATGTTACTTCAAGGAAATGTCCCTCCCCCCCTCCATTCCTCTTTTTTCTTCCTCTGTCTCTTTCTCACTCTTTCTTTATTCTCTCTTTTTTAAATATATACTTTGCTGAACCCTATAAAAGAAAAACAAAAATATTGTGACTTTGAAATCGAGGCAACTTAACTAGAGATAAATGTACCTGCTGGATTGACAGAACAAATGTATACTGTAGCTGTACATTAATTTTATAGACTACTGAAATATGATTTTTTATGATTTACCACAATTTTACTTGTTTTACTAAGTTTCTGTATATGGATATATCAATATAATAATTTATATTTTCTCAAAGCATTTTACAATTTTTATGTTTTACAAGGATTTGGCTATGTCAATAAATATAATATTAGGTAGAATGCTTTATTTTTTGTTTGGTTAATCATATTTTACTCTTAACAATGTAACTGAAAATTATTTATGATGGTGTAAATGGCATTTTACTCCAGTTTTACAGCCGCGTTGTACTTACGACTTAGACACGTATTTCTCATTGTGTAGATGTAACACATCATATACAGATATCAGCCGTGTAGCATCTATCTTACTTCAGCGCAGTTTCATCCTCATGCTTTCTGTTGAAGTCTAGTCTGCCCTTTTTTGTGTGTGCAGATTCCTGCATTGCTCCACTGCCCAATTTTCTTTGCTTCTGTGTCTTGATCTTCATGAATATTATTTTGATTCACTTGTGCTAGGACAGCATCATTTTATATTACCTTTCACTTCATTTTGGTCATTATGGTTTATATTTTCTTCATGTCGAATCCAAGTCAGATCATTTTGAAGCAGGCACTTGTTATTGTATGCCCAATTGTAATTGTCTTCTTTTATTTCCTGCTACCTTGAATTCAATTACCCCTGTGGTTCACTTCTCATCTATTTAACAATGTTTTCAATTTGATTTTCTAAGGCTCTGGTTCGGCTATTATTACTTTACAATGTAGATTTCATGTTCTTGGTTTTCATCTATGTTTGTTTAGTTTTCATGGATATAAATAAAATCTTCATTTTATTCCTTTGGCATTTATATATCACTGTTTGAATGAAGCAATTTTTTAAAGGATTTGCTCTTTTCTTCACTAGCTTTGTCACAATGATTTGCATGAATTATTGTCCTTAAATTTTTCTAACATTAGTTTATTTGTAAGTTAAATTGTCACAGGATTTGTATAAATATCCTTCCTATTCATTCACATGTTTGAGTTGATTTTACTGTATTCATGCTGTGTTTTTTTTTATTTTTATTAAATCATAATTGTGTACATTGGTGCAATCATGGGGCACAATGTGCTGACTTCTATATACAATCTGAAATATTTTCATTGAACTATTTAACATAGCCTTCATGGCCTTTAAATCACTATATGAAGACATTTATATTCTACATTTAGTAATTTTCATTTGTACCCTTGTAAGATGCACCGTAAGTGTGATCCCACCAATCACCCTCCCTCCACCCATCCTTCCCCCTCCCCTGCCCTCCCTTGCCCCTTTCCCCATTTCTTGTGCTATACCTCTTTCATGTTTACATGGATGGAGCTGGAACATATTCTTCTTAGCAAAGTATCTCAAGAATGGAAGAAAAAGTATCCAATGTACTCAGCCCTACTATGAAGCTAATCTATAGCTTTCATATGAAGGCTATTACCCAGTTATAGCACATGTTGTGTTTTAAACTAATATATTTGGGGACATATTACAACAGTTAATTTTCGGTAAGTTAATTTTTGGTATATTATTTTCTATAATACTTTCAATTTAATTATAAAATTTCCATCCACATAATTAAAAAGAAGCCTAACAGTATTCTAAAATTCCACTTTAAGTCTCTCAATTTCAATCAGGTAAGTAAAATGATCCCCTTTTACTTTATTATCCAGAGTAGGAAATTTTAATCACACCTGACTTTCATAGCATTTTACCTGATGTTAATCATTTTATCTCAGAATTCAGAAGCAAAGTATTAAATTTATGTGATTATTAAAATGGTAAGCATGATCTCTGAAATATTGATGACAGAAAAATTAATTGAAAAGTTGAGGCATACAGAATTGTGTCTTTGTTAATGTCGTTTTCTGTGAGTTTCTTAAAACTCCCTGCAGAAAGTCTTAGAGATTCCTACAGTATTTAAAATACTTTGTACTTACTGATCTCCAGCACAAGGCATAAAAAAAATAAATAAATAAAATAAAATACTTTGTACTATGGCTAAAAAATATCATGTTTCTATTCATAAATGAAGTAGTTGATGTTATTATGTATATTTTATATGTTTGTGATATATGTATATCTAATAAGACTGGGGGTTAATTTATAATGTTACTTAATTTTAAGTTATTTGAATATATGTACACACACACTCACCCAGACAACTAATGGCTTCCATAGTAAACAGAATTATGCTAAGGAAATTCACATTATTCTATGACTTGAGATAATTAAGTATTATTCTTTAGTACTTTTTATTGTCAGGACAATCTGTTCTAAGGGGACAAATTTATATAAAACCATGTGATATAGTCATATGAATTTACAACAAATGGCAAGATTAAACAAAAGGTCTGCATGTATGCTTCACATATTTGAGAGGAGCTGTATGCTTTCTATTATAATCAATAACTGGGAATACTTATTTCACTATCTTTAATTAACCACAATGTAGAGCATTTTCCCTGAGACGATGGGATGGAATGAAACAGGATGAGAACAAGTTGTAGTCCTGAGGGGAGTGACAAATTAAGTCAATGTTTTAGAGCTGAGCTGAATTGGCAATAGGCTAAGCAAAAATAGGAAAGAGTCAGGGGAAAGGCTCCTTTAGAAAACAACCATAGTATCTTCAAATGATCTTTATTGATAAGGTGAAGAAGAAGCAGAAGAGAGTATTCGCAAAAAATCCCAGCAGCATTGAAATTAATTAACTGGACTGTATTTTTTTTTTAGACAAAACTATCTTTATTTTATTTTATTTTATTTTTCTTTATAGTTTGGGATTCATTGAGGGTACTAAGAATTAGGTTACACTGATTGTGTTATGCCTTTGTTAGGTAAAGTCCCTCTTGTAAGTGTGCCCCACACCTAAGAGATGTGCCATACACCACCACCCCCAGCCCCCTGCCTCCTCCCTTTTCCCAGCTCCCTCATTCTCCTCCACCCGCCCCACCTGTATTAGCTCATCCACTGCCTTCCTATTAGAGTTGAGTACTTTGGATTCTTTCTTCTCCATTCTTGTGATGCTTTACTAAGTAGCACATGTTCCAGCTCAGTCCAGGTTAATATGAAAGATGCAAAGTCTCCATCTTTTTTTTTTCTTTTAACTTGATTTTTATAGTTCCATAACATACACATGATATAGAAAGGTCTATTTCTAAGCATAAATATAAATATGTATTTTACATATCTATGCTCTACAAATATAAAATACAGATACAAAATATATAGACTATATATAGACTATATTTGGCATTTCAAATGGAAGCTAATACATTTTATGCCTTCCTAATTAATGTGAAGCTAATTTTAATTCAAAGTCTTGATGTGTCAATAGGACCCTTGTAGATGCAAGATATACTCTAACACACAAGTACTTTATACATTTGCCTACATCATCACATGGAAAATTTGGTAAGAAAATCAAAAACAAAAATACAACAAACATACTTAATAATTGGTCAAAATATTTCATAGTGAAAAACCATTTTAATGGCTTCAAATGGCCACTGAGAATACCTGAGAAAATTTAGACTTCCAAAATTCAGCTACAACATGAATAGAACTTACAAGTTATCGTTTTCATCTGTGAAAGAAAAAGATAAAAAACAAACAAACCATAGAAACTAAAGACTTTTTTTGAACCCAACAGCAAACTAAGGCTGCAAGGCAAAATGGCATTTGGAAATCTAGAGAATCAGGCACATTCAAAAAGTCAGAGTTAAGACTTGTTTAAAAGGGTGGTGCCTGTGGCTCATCGAGTAGGATGCCGGCCCCATATACCGTAGGTGGAGGGTTCAAACCCGGCCCCACCAAACTGCAAAACAGAAAAATAGCCAGGACTTTTGGTGGGCGCCAGTAATCCCAGCTACTCTGAGAGGCTTAGGCAAGAGAATCGCCTAAGCGCAGGAGTTGGAGGTTGCTGTGAGCTGTGTGATGCCATGGCACTCTACCGAGGGCGATAAAAAAAAAAAAAAAGATTTGTTTAGTACTGCAAAGGCTGAGGCTCATAAACTGGTAGAAACACCTGTATGGCAATTAAACAAGTTGCTGGAGGCTGAACGTGGACTAGCTTGAGAATGAGAAACTTCTGGAGCCACAGTATTGGAAGGGTCCCACCTTTCCATCAACTTTACCTCCAGGAATATTACCGGGTTTTCAACATAAACATCAGAGAATAATTGATCCTTTCATGGCCATGCCAGGGGGAAGGGAAGATTAATCTTTGTCAAATATGCCCCCAACCTTCTCCAAAGCAAAAGCTTGCTTTCCAGGGTCAAAAGGCTTTGTTGGAGCCTTATCCCAGCTGAGGAAAGAGCATTAGTCCTACGCCAGCCTGTTAAGAGCCTTTCTATGTCAACAAAATAGAGGAAAGAAAAAAACTTGAACCACTAAAGAAACAACTTTAAAGTAACAAGCCAGAGACTAGTCCACTAAAACCAAAAACATAATCATTAGATTATAGAATCTGGGTCCTTAATACCACACAAACAGGCCTTCAGTTGACTAACAGTGGATTATAAGCAAAAGAGCTGCAACATACAGACTGTCTTTGGAGAAGTTTATAGGAAAAACTAAGTCAAGAGCAGAAACAACAATTCAAAGCCCCTGCCAAAATACCTGAGAGAAATTTAGCCTTCCAAAGGTTTGGGATAGACTTCCAGTTTCAGCTACAACATGAATAGAACTTAGAAGGGAAAGCTTTTGCCTACAGCTTTCAATAAACGTTTGCCTAAAGCTCAACTACTAGTCAGATCAAAATAATCCTCACACATAGCTCCACTTGGTTCAATTGTGTTACCTAGTACAAGGTGCCTCGCTTTCAACAAAAAATACAAAGGGGTAGCACCTGTGGATCAGTGGGTAGGGCGCCAGTCCCCTATACCGAGGGTGGTGGGTTCAAACTTGACCCTGGCCAAACTGCAACAACAACAAAAAAAGTAGCCAGGTGTTGTGGCGGGCACCTGTAGTCCCAGCTACTCTTGAGGCTGAAGCAAGAGAATCGCCTAAACCCAAAAGCTAGAAGTTGCTGTGAGCTGTGACACTACAGCACTCTACTGAGGGTGAGAAAATGAGACCCTGTCTCTAAAAAAAAGACTTAAAAATAATACAAAGATGCAGGCCAAAGGGCACCACCTAATAGAGCTAAACATACATACACCTTATCACTCAGCAATTTCATTCCTAGGTGTGGACACTTCGAGATAATTTTTCACATTTGTGCCTCAAAAAGTACAATGCATCCCTAGAAATCTAAATGTCAATCAGTAGTAGATAGTGGGATATGTTCATAACATGGGATTTCATAGAACAGCATGGATGAATAGTAAAAATATAATATTAAATAAAGTGAACAGGCATGATTTTGTGAGTATAAAACTCAAAAACAAGCCATTGTAAATATTACAATTTGGGAAATACTATTATTACAAAAGTTAGGATAGTGGCTACTTTGCTTTGGAATAAGGGCACACAATTTTGAAGGGGCAGGAGGTGAGTTTCTAAGTTACTGGCCATATTCTATTATAGACAAGATTACTTATTATCTATATGTGCACTACATAATGGTGACCTAAAGTGAGCCCACAGGTTTTACAAACCTTTTGATATTATAATATATAGGATTGTCAAAATTAAATGAGATAATCAAAACTGCTTATGTTTTGTTATCTTCTCAAACACACATATTTTTAAAACTTGCGCATGGCACCACTATTTCTTCCCCTATTAGTCAGGCCAGAAATTGACTACTCAGACTTCTCCTCATTCTCCTTCTTTTTTTTTCATATTCTTTCTTTCTTTCTTTCTTTTTTTTTTTTTTTGAAGCAGAGTCTCACTACATCACCCTTGGTAGAGTGCCATGGAGTCTCAGCTCACAACAACTTCTACCTCTTGGGCTTAAGTGATTCTCTTCCCTCAGCCTCCCAAGTAGCTGGGAGTACAGGTGCCTGCCACAACGCCTGGCTATTTATTGTTGCAGCTGTCATTATTTATTTTTGGCTGGCCCCAGCAGGATTCAAACTCCCCAGCCTCCATGTATGTGGCCAGCGTCCTACCCACTGAGCTATGAGCACCACCCTGTCCCCCATTTTTCATTTCAACTCAATCCCCAATTACAGCATATTCTACTTCCCAAAGGTTCTACAAACACATTTTCTCTTCCCTTAATGCCAC
Organism: Perodicticus potto; assembly: GCA_963574655.1. Taxonomy (NCBI): domain Eukaryota; kingdom Metazoa; phylum Chordata; class Mammalia; order Primates; family Lorisidae; genus Perodicticus; species Perodicticus potto. The sequence continues at coordinate 10,776 of CAUYRH010117229.1, read as the reverse complement.
TCTGTATGTTTATACTTGAGTAAAGTCTAACCTAAAATTAGTTCTATGGCTTCAACGTTGGTGTTCCTGGTTCAGATTTCATCTTCATCAGTTCTTTCTTTCTATATATATTTTTTAATTCATGTATAAACACAGTGACCATTCCCACAGTGTGTCTGTTCATATATTTGATCTCTTTAAAATTTTTCTCTGACCATCATCATGTAACTGATGGAAATCCAACTCTCATTCCATTGTTACGACTCCGTGTAGCATCCACTCATCCTCCTACTGACCTGTCCATGTATCCACCACATAAAAACGTTGTTTACATGTTCTTAACACGCATATTTAGAAAATGGCACTACTTAGTCTGTCCCAGACGAAGGAACGTTACTTTCATCAGCTTATAATACCATCCCTGAAATTGTATAAACATTCACTTCCTTTCCAGCTCTCATTTCCTTCAGGGTATTAAAATATAAATATCTATTGGAAGCTTCTTTGCTGCCCCATGCCTCTGTTTTGCACCTTCTGTGTTCATACTCCTTCCTCGCTGGAAAACATCTTTTCCAAAATGAGTTCCGTCTGATCTCATCTTCTGTAGAATGCTTTCTTTGATTGCCTCAGATTAAGCTAACCATACTCTCTCCTCCTATATTTCTTTAGTGATTTCCATAAGTAAATCCATTTTATTATGTTTATGTGTTTGTTTGACTAGAATATCAGAAGCTTTGGGGAACAGAAGCTGGCAAACACATATCCACATTCCCTGAAGTAAAATAATGAGCTGAAATGTCTGAGGAATTCCATAGAACATATGTAATAAATAGGGCAGCATAGCCAAGAGCTTTCCCTAAAGGAATGAAATTAATTGTGCTAACTACACATAATAAACATGTCTGAGGTGAAAGTATGTGATTGGTGATCTCCATGATTATTATTACATTTTAATTTCTTTTCACCTCATTTGTTAGTCTAATGTTTTTCCTTGAAAATGCTTATTTGAAAGCCTTATACATTTTTCCACTTCTCCCTTTTGAGGATTATGCAACCTACTCCATTTCCTATAAAGTCAGGTACATTTTAGAAACTCAATAAATATTGGAATAATAACTATATACAATGAACCACAGTCCTAGTATTTTTCTTTCTCTCCCCCGGACAATTTTATAAGCAGGAACTTCAAGGGGAAATGATTTTATTATCAATGACAGTTGAGTTTACACTTTATAAAACTTTTCTATTTCCGCTGTCTCTGGAATTTATGAGATACCAAATGTGTTTAGGAAAGTAATTTGAAGTAACACTCAGGGCTTAATATGGGAAGTTCTCAACCTTCTAATTGTATTTCAGGTAGTAGATTAGCCCGACCTTCCATAATAGGAACCTGAAGAATGGAAAAGATTTAAGTACTGTCAATGTCCAAATTTTATACATTCCCAATATTGTCTTTATTTAAATGCCTTTGTATTGCCACATCATAAAAAGATAGAGCTTTAATTCTAACCCCCAAACTCATGCCTTTATGTACTAAATGCAGCAACCAAGAAGCTTATGTTATCTGGAGACACTGTGTGCTACGGATTATCTTTACCAATGAGCAAAAATCTCTGAATAGAGACCATTTGTCACCAGCAGATGAAATTTCAGGGTTGAACAAATCAGAGAAAATCACCATTTTTTTTTTCAGCCCATGACATTTTCTTATGCGTCCTTGTAAAAGTAACTGAGAGAACAGCAGACATAATAAAAATATTTTCTATTGGCATAGATCTCTTCCATATGAAAAAATCATGTCTTTATCCACTCTGCAGCAAGTGGATTTTTCTTTGATTCTTTAGTGGGTTTTATTAAAGTTCTATTTAGAAAGTAGAAGTAACTTCGTATTGATATCCTACCCATGGAAGACTCACCCAGGGCCGCTTTATTTCAATAACGTATTCGGACAGAAAAGACAGCTTATCTTCCCATCATATGTCTTTGAAGGTTAAAACACTGGATTACGTAGATATTCTGTGTTGAAAAATTGCAAAAAATGAGTAATTCTAGACACTTTGCATTTGCTATCCATCTAAAACATTTATTTTCCCTATGAATGATGATTGGCCTCATTTCCTCATTTCACCTTGATGATTATGAACTTTTTACACAGCCAGATTCTTTACTGATTATAATTTGATGAAGAAAATGTCAGAAAAATTAAACCAAATCAAAGTGGCCTTCCTTGGGAAGAAGGTGCGTATTCATGTGTCCTGATGCCCCTCCCTCATGCGGGTATCTGCCCGCTTGCTAAGTGAAGGTGTCAGGTGTGGAATGTAACGCTACTGGAGTGGGGTTTATAGGTATAGAAAAGATCATCGACTCCTTGTGTCTTTTAAAAGCCTTTGCAAAAGCATTTGTCACTGTCTAATTTATGAAAATGCATGTGTTAGCTAGATGAGCTGCCGCACTGCTCTTCACCGTGGTTATAAATCAGTGGTTCCTTGGAATATCATCTCTTGTTGCCACATGAAAGGTTAGCAGAAGAGAAAAGTCTTCTTACCATTTCTTACTTCTTGTGGAAATCTGTTCCCTCAGGTGACATTTATAAAAGAAACTGCAGTTCTGTGAATGCTTGTGAGAAGTGTTAACTGCCGGCATGTCTGTAGTCAGTTGCTCCATCTGTTTCTCTTGATTCAATTTGTCTTTATTGTCCCAATTTTCTGATAACCCCTTGTATTGTCTAAAATTTATTAGTGGAATCACGAGTTCTAGTTTTGTTCTTTCTTCGAGGTCCTTATGAAGAGCAGAGGTAAAAGTGTAAATAACTTGCATGTCTTTTCCTTGATCTCCTTGGTAGATGGTGTGAGTTCATGAATTTTGCTGCTTTTCTGTATCCCAAAGCTGCATGTGACAAATGATTTAAAAGGCGCGTGACATTAAAAGTAATATTTTAAAGAGTTGCGGATTTTGGCTAATTACATCATTTGAAGGAAATTATTGTATTTATCGATTTAAGAGTTTTAGGACTTACATTGGAAGAATGAAAGTTAAGAGCTTGGTTATTTAAATTCTACATGAGAATAATAATAATAATAATCAGTAATAGTAATAATTATTAAAGCCATACATTACGAACACACATAGTTTTCCCCTATATTATTTGTATGTGTGTATAGCAAACTAGATTATTTTATGTATTAAGGCAAGAGTGGGCATATAAAATAGAAACTTTTATCCCCATTCAGACCACAAGTTTAGGAATGTTTATATATTATTGCCCTTAAACGTCATTCAAACAAGAATATCTTCTGATTCCATTCTGTAAGGAATGCTGCTTAAACGCTATAGACACTATTTTTGAAAGCAATTTAGCAGCATTATGTCAGTCAAATTCATATGCTTTAGATAAGTTTCCTTATTAGTATTCAAATTTCTCTTCTTAATTTTCCCCTAACTTCCTTTCCTCATAAAAGGATACTAAAGTTAGAATTAATTATAAATTTCTTTTTAAATCATCCTTTACATAAAATTACATATGATATTTTCTCAGACTAATGAAACCGTAGAAACATCAGATTATTTCTTCATTATAAAGTAATTACTTCCACACATAACTTGCGAGGGCTATTTTGTACTGTATTATGATTACTTTCATAATTAAAGAGCCTATACATTTCTTAGAGTGCTGGATTTACCCTTTGCACGGTATTGTGTTAATTATATGATTTCAAAAGCTCACCAGTGCAACAACTGAAATTAATAGCGTACCTTCCTTCCTCAACAGAAACACTCATATGCTATTTTATTTTATTTATTTTTTAATAATTTTATTAAATCATAATTGTGTACATTGGTATTTTAAAGTCCAATTGTTTTATGTCCATGCAGTTGGGAAATACCCCTTACTACGCTCGCTCTCTCTGTGTGTGTGTTTGTGTAGAGAGGGAGACAGAGAAAGACAAACAGAGAGACAAAGGTGTGAGTAGACATTTATATACAATAAGAACCTTATTTATTGTGAGAAAATTCTGGAAATATTTTTCCACTAAATCTCAAAAGGGGATCCTCTTATATACCAAGATATTTGTTTTCTAATTCTTTCAGAGCTCTACCATCTATTCCTAATTTGTTCCTGTATTTACTTTAAAATCATTTCTCTGGCCCAAATGCATAGCACGTCCTTTGCCATACGGAACAAATCTTTCTAGCAGAAAGAATTTTCTGATCAACTTTGGTTTACAGTGAACTTTCTCTTCCTGTGTAGTGTAGGCATTGCTTTCCTAGAGAGAATGTAGCTCATGAAACAATTATTTTTATACTTCTTTTATAAGTTTTTGGTACCCCATAGTGTGTTAGTAAACAAATACTAGTTAATTTCTTAAGAATAAAAGAAACTATAAAACTAACTCTCTTTTAATACTACCAATATTCCTCATGCATGCCACAGAAGAGTTTTATTAACTCACTTGGAAATACCAAATGCAATTTTTTTCTCTTACCTTAATAGCCACTATCCTTGCTGAACACTAACCTTGAAATATAGCTTTCTATTTTTAATCAGACAGATAATTAAGTCCACTTCAAATATGACTTTGCACTGTAAGGCAAAGTGTAACATTCTAGACAAGAGTCCTTACTTGCACATTAAGCACTTTTTTTTTTTAACCAATTAGAGAAAACATATTTTCTTCTATTTGCTTAATATCTTTAATAAATTGCAAGCAATCAACTTTTATTTAAAGCAGAACACATGTGGAGGTGAGTTATCTTCTTCTGCGCTAATGAGGTAGCTGTTCGGGGTTGACTTGATGGCTGTAAAGCAAAGTACAGATGAAGGAGGGAATATTTCCTAATTAGCAAGAAAATTCTGCTCAACTAATATCTCTAGTTTGATCTGAATCTTCTCTGCCAACTTCAAGGCACCACACCCTCCCACTCATTTAAATTTCAGCTTAATGAGCAAAGTGCTTTCTTCTTTGGTTCACACCTTCTCGTACCTGTCACTGTCTTTCTGAACCTCATGGAAAAGCATCCAAAGGGCAGGGAGCGCTTGTATTTTTAAAGACCATTGAAATTCTCTATTATTAGAGATGATATGCATTCACAGAGTAAAGGCTTTTCAGTTTGAAAATATTGAGACTCCAAATGGAATCAAAGGGTTGCGTCCAGGTCTCTTCTCTTCCTCTCAGTGTCTCTCTCTCTCTCTCTCTCTCTCTCTCTCTCTCTTTCTCTCTCCCCCTCTCTCCCTTCTCCCTCCCTTTTTTCCTTCCTTCTGTCTCCGTCACTCTCTTCCTCCTCTTTCTTTTAATCTTCAATGGTAAGTTGGTTCAAAAATACATCAAAATCATACTTAATGGTGGAAAAAGCAACTTGCCAAATGTGAAACGGAAAATCAAGTCATTTATAATAATAGTAAGGTTGAAAATAGGTCTCAATGTAAGTAACTGGAATAATTAGTTTAAGTAAAATTAAGCAATTTACTTTAATATTTCATGTCCCCAAATTCAAAGGAGAGATAGACAGTGAAATGATTCACATTTTAATCTTGGCAGTGGAATAATAATACCATTTGTGAAATATGTTCAATTTATTTGTTAGGAGATGATTTCTTAAGTTATTTTTAATACTTTAATTTGTATTTTTTAAATTTCCAACATTTTAAAATGTGTTTTAGACAATGATATATGGCTGTCTTTCCCTTGAAGCTAAAACTAACAATAATCTGTCATAAGGGGTCATTCATTAGGGAGTTATGTGTTTCTCTGTAAAGTACAGAAATAAACTTTATGAATAATTCACTTCCTTTGACTAGTATTGCTAATTCCACATTGTATTAATGTTTCAGGATATATTTTGTAGTCCATACATAATGTACCAGCAAAAGAAATCTGACTGTTAGATGTTACAGGAACAATAGTGATTCAATTTGATTTTTGAATTCTGTGGATCTGGAATCTGGAACTTAGAAAACTAATGATTTTAAGGTCATATCAAAAGAAGAGTTAAGCCAGGATGAACAGCAGGGGAAAACCCAGATGTCAGTGAAAAGTGCACTCCAAAACTCAGTCATGTTTCAAAACTGTTTTGATGTCAGCTCTGGTCTGTATGTAACATCATCTATATGACAAATAGGGGGGGTTAAGAAATACCTAAGAATAATGTAAATATGATGTACGTTACATCATATAAAAAGGTGGAATGACAAAATATACAAATTAAGAGGAAAAATAAGACATATCAGTGTGAAAGAATACAAAAAAAATCCATTGGGAGCATTAAACATGATTTATGCAGAAAAGTAAGATTGATTATATAATACTGGGATAGAGAGAACTGTTTGTGGAGGGGTGAAAGAAATGAATCATCTTTCAAAAAACAAAGAACAGATGCTTTATTTTGTAATTTTCTGTTATTTATTTGATTATCTTCAAACCCAAATTCGTTCATTGCTTCTGACTTAAAATGCTATCAACTTCATCGTGTACTTGAATTTATTCTTAGAGGCTTTAAGACTTAAAGCCATACAAATTTGGTTTGCTATTTTCTCTTTTTTTTCCTTTTTTTGTTTTATTATCCATTTCTGGAGAAAGTATTTGACTTAATTATATGAGCATTTTAGGAATGGATATAAGATAGATAACACACATTTTTAAGATATTTGCCTTGTCTGCTGGTTCTATTTTACATCCTAAATTTAGAAGTATATTCTTGCTTATGTGTACGGATAATATCTTCTCCTTAGCACTACGGACGTAAGGAACATTTTTAAGTCGTCTTTTTCTTGCTTTGTTTTAGCTTCTTCCGGTTTCCTTTTTGTTTTTGCCCCGTAGATTACTTGGCTTTGTTATTTGGGGGCTTTTACCAGTTATCAGGCTATTTACTCACAGAGCGAAACCCCCCTTTTGCTCTGATTTGACTTTGATCTTTCTTTGTCTGCTGTAGCACTGGAGAAAGAGTAGCAGTGAGGAAGGAAGAAGAAATTGAAGCTCATTTGTTCCTTTTGTCTCCTCTTAGCACCGTGTCCTCACGCTGGACTCCAGTTTCCTTTCCAGTTGTAGTTGTGGAATCTGTTGCTGGTTTTTGTCCACATCATTCTTATTCTGCCTTTTCAGAGACAAGAAGCAGCCAGACAGTGCTTCTTCCTCAAAGATCTGAGTCTCAAATCCATGCAGCCTCTTCTCTGGGCTTTTAAGCTAATGCCCACTGGACAACGGCCTCTCTTTAGACACCTACAGACTTCTTCCTCCAAAATTCTAGAATCTAAGAGTCTCATATCCCCAACATCTTTCCTCTCTTTTTACTCCACCCCTCAATAGGGTAGCTGTTTTGGCAGCTGCCAACAGTATTACACCAGTAATAATTACTGGAATCTATTTTTAGTTTTTTCACTTCCTAATAGGAGCTTGGCTTTTATTGGATCTTTCTCTGTGTTTCCTCCTTCTTAATTATCCTTTTACTGCTTTTTTTGGGGGTTTTGGTTTTTTTTTTTTTTTTTGAGACAGAGTCTGACTTTGTCACCCTCGGTAGAGTGAGGTGGTGTCATTGCTCACAGCAACTTCCAACTCTTGGGCTCAAGTGATTCTCTTGTCTCAGCCTCTGGAATAGCTGGGACTGCAGGCGCTAGACACAACACCCTGCTGTTTTTACAGAGGTGGTTTGGAATGTGTGAGCTCAGGGCAGTCCATCAGTCTCAGCCTCCCAGAGTGGTAGCATTGCAGGCGTGAGCCACCTCGCCTGGCCTACTATCCTTTTACATTTTTAAATGAAGAATTAAGTTATGTACTTAGAGCTGTGGCAACTGACAGGCTCCATCACTACATAAGAACCCCAGGTTACTGGGGCTCCACAAAGTCTTTATAACAAGGTACTTTCTTTAGTCCAGCTGGATTTTCTAGAGAAAACCATTCTCATTCATTGCTCAGGGGATAACCACCGGTCATCAGGAGTACAAAGCTGAAGAGGAGAAAGACAGAGCACCTTGTATATACGTGAACTTCTAATTAACACCACATTCTTTGATCTTTACCTCTCTTTGTCCTCATTAGTACCTTATCTTTCTAAGTCCTGTACCTTGCTGGCAGTCAGAGGAAAATTTGGCCTCCTTCTTAATCTATCCACTCTACAGTTTTTATCTATAGCTTTCTCCACTAAGGAAATGGCTTTTAGACATATAATCCGCTCTCCAATGAAATTGTTGAATTATCACGCTTATTGATGCCCTGTGTTATTTCTTCATTTTCTCATACATTTCAACAAATTTGCTATTATTTTAAAATGTTCCTTCTGCTTGAAGCATCCAAAATCTCACCTTTTAAAAAAAATGGTATGAAATTTTATTAGAATAAAAACATTCAATCCTGTAATAGTAGGAATAGAAGTAGAAATTGTACAATGTTTTGGAGAGCAATTTAGAAATATAAAATTGATCCTTTCCCCCCTCTTCCAAAAACTTTTAAGAGCAAATAATTTTCTTCTCCTTTAACATAAAGAAAAAAACTTTGAAAACCACAAACATTTATATACAGGTATATATACTCATATGATCTTTATAATAATACAGTGTTTATGTTAAATAAGTTCTCGAATATTGGTGATTAGATTATATTTAAAGTATATGATGACTATAGAATCAAATATTTTTGAAATGATTGGGTTAAATTTTCTCAAAAGTGATATTGATAAAAATCACTGCATATAATTATCAATTTAATAGCATCAAAATAATTAATTATGCACACGCATAGAAAATATACTGAAGTGAAGTGAGATAGAAATTGAGTGCAAATGTATTGGATGTTAATTTAATTTTAAAATGTTTATTTTCTGTATTTTATATATGAAGCCTATATTTATTAGTTTTATAATTATAATTTATTTTAAAAATATCTTGGAAAACATATTCTATTTAATCATATGAAACATAACTTCTCACTATATATATTCAACTTAGGATTGTTCATCTGAGAAAAGAATAGGTTAAATATTGTTTCTGTCTGTCCAGTAGTCCCAATCTAATTTTCACCTCATCTTCCGAATATAAAGTGTAATTTGATAATAATAATGCAAATAATCATCATCGTGGTTGGTGTATGGCTATGCTAATTATTAACATCTATTCAAACACATTGCATCTGTTCACCCTTGCACTTACATGAGGGGACTACAATTTCTGTTCCCATGCTAGTCCAGAAAATTGAAGCCTTATAAGATGTTGCATGCTGTATCTCAGTTATACTACCTATAAGGATCAGAAGTAGGATTGGAATTTAAATAGCTTTCCTTGAGGACCTATGACCTCAGCACAGCAGCAGGTGATGAAATGGATTATGGTATATCAGCAAATCTCACGAGAATGACCTCTCCTCCATCTCATTACACAGAGTGTGCAATACACAGGCTTCAGAACTGCTGATTCTCCTTATAATCTTAACTGATATAAGACTTCCTTGGCAAGAATGGAGAAAAAAAGGTTTTGCAGGAGTTGATAACAATATGCAAATGTGTTTTACTCAATGTTAGGTAATAAAAACTTTTAAAAAACTTTAATACCAAAAAAACACAAAAACAAACAAAAAAACAACAACAGAAAAAGCTTTAATACAAAGAATTAAATTTAAAGGGAGGAATTTACTGTGTATGAGGCCTGCTCACTAAGAACAGTTATAAAGTTACCCTAAATTTAGTATCGACATTTAAATACCTTTTAATATTTTAGAATAATCATTACAAACAATATTTCTAAGACTAGATTATAACATATGGTAGGCTTATGACATAAAAGTAAATGTAGGGCGGCGCCTGTGGCTCAAAGGAGTAGGGCTCCAGCCTCATATGCTGGAAGTGGTAGGTTCAAACCCAGCCCCAGCCAAAAACTGCAAAAAAGTAAATGTAACACAGTAATTTAAAAAATCTTTGCTTATAATTATGTTGAAGAAAATAATATAATTCAAATTGAAAAAATAAAAACATCTAAGAAAAATGCTACACATTTATCAGTGTCCTTATTTGGACAATGACACAATTAATAACTTTTCTCCACACTTTTATGTCATTTATAATATTTTTCCATAAATTTATATGTACACATACATAAACATATTAATATAGAAATAAAGTATATGGTATTAAATACTTTGTAAAAATGACATACTACTTAGGATTATTTATATACCACATATAGTTGAAAAGAGATATATATAAAAATATCTAAAACATTTTTTTTTTGCAGTTTTTGGCCAGGGCTGGGTTTGAACCCGCCACCTCTGGTATATGCGGCCAGTGCCCTACTCCTTTGAGCCACAGGCGCTGCCCCAAATACCTAAAACATTTTCAATGGCAAGAAAAAGAAAAGCTAAATCTCCAAGGCATTTAATATCCATGTATATAGTTATTTTAAATTTATATACAATTCAACTGTCTTGAGCACACTTTCTTTATTATTGCTGCTGGTGGAAGGTTGTTGTGAAACAGATTATAGGCCGAAAGCCCTATATATGCCTTTACTTGAGCCATATTGGAAAGGCAGGCAGGAAATTTTTCTAATAATTTTCAGTGAGAGAACTGGATAGAATCCCATAAAATGGTCTCTGAGGCTGTAAATGCCTGAGACACAAAGGCCAAGGGGCAGCTGTTTGCCAGAAAAACAACTGCATATCTCAGAAATCTCCTGTTTTTTTTTTTTTTTTTTTTTTTTATTGAGTCATAGCTGTGTACAATAATTCAGTCAAGGAGTACAGTGTGTGGGCTTCACATACAATTGGAGATATTTTTATCAACCTGATTAATATAACATTCATGATATTTTCTCATTTA